>JBBPBX010000079.1:151217-167352 GCA_038048925.1 Garcialebias charrua | reverse complement strand
AACTAATTTTTGGATTAGCGCTGCCCAGCACTGGTAACCAACATTTTTTTACAGAATCTCCACACAAAAAAAACACTTTCTTTTGTAACTTTTTCCACATCTTTAATTCTGAGATGCAGTGCATCTTCCCACTTGTTGTAATTAGTTAAATGCTGGCACCGAGTGTTGATCCATCAGTATGTGCTTGAGGTGTGCTAATAGTGATGCATGTGTAAATATCATTTAAAAAAAAGCTGAAGGCTTGTTTGTGGTTTCACATTTGATTCATACCATGTGGCCACAAAGCTAACAGATAATTTAATCAAGAGGTAACAGATGGTTTGTTGGATTACCATCTGTGGGATTTAATTCCTTCATATCCTTTCATTTGCACACAGGCTGAAAGTCACATTGTAGGTCAAGCAATCAGTTGTTTAAAAAATAAAAACTGTTACAGTGCTTTAACAATAATTTATCATTATGATAATCTGTTTCACAATGGGATTATGCCATGTAACTCAAGCCATTTAAAGCTTTTACCTTTATGTTCTAAATCAACACAACAATCTGTTGCCATTAATGTCAGTACAGTAATCCAATTATGAATTAGCTTTGTTTTTCTAAAAATATACAATTTTAAAGCCAGAGCTACTGTTGAATTGAATTATGGTGAGAACTTTGTGCATCATGTGTTTGTGTGTTCAGGCCAGTGAAAGACTGGATTATCACAACGTCCTCTTTGGTCCTTGACTTATTTAGTGTGCCAAACATGTGGAAGGACTTATTCTGAGTGGGAGGGGCATAAAGTGTCATCACCATGACTACGAGAGGAGACCATCACTGTGGAGGAACTAAACGGAGTAACAAACACAGAAACTGCTAAAACAATGTGCTCTTTTACTTTTTATTGTCTCACTTTTTCAATTTAAATTGATTTTCTATTTGATTTCAAGCCTAAATAAAGTACTCTAGATTGATTAAATTAAATAATTTTGAATATTTTTTAACTGATTTACCCCCTTTGCTTTAAAGCCCCAACCTTTCTCTTCAGAAGCTACTTGATTAATTAACTTTGATCCACCTGGTTAATCTGAGTTAACTAATCTCAATAAACACACCTGTTCTGATAGACATGAAAAACAAGACAGTTCAACACTAATAAGTAGTAAAGTGTATACCATCAAGACAGAGACATCATGAAGACCAAGGAACTGTCCACACAGGACAGTCAAAGTTGCAGAGAAGTGTGGATCAAGGTAGGGTTATTAAAAAAATCACCTCGGAACATTGAACATTGCACTCAACATAATCAAATAATAAAAAAATGGAAAGATTATGTTACTACAAAAATAAATACCAAAAACTCATGGACTGAGTGAGATGGGCAATAATAAGAGAATAAACCAAGAGGCCAAAGACAAGCCTGATGTAGCTGAGCAGCTCTTTTGTAGAGATGGCACTTCCTGTCCACTTTAAGCTGCACTGAGCATTATTTTTAAAAAGCAAGGCTCTAATGTCCAGTGGGTTTATTAACCCGGGGTGCAGACAGACATGGAGAAACTTGAGGGTAAAATAAAAGATAACTCATTTATTCAATAAATACAAAAACAAAAGCCTGACATGGCAGCAAAACTTACAATGAAATAAAAACACGGGGAGACACGGAGAAAAAGAACATGGTGGATATGGGAAGCACAATCCACAGACAGGGAACAAACAGAGTACCGTATTTTCCGGTGTATAGGTCGCACCTTTTTATGTTTTTTTCAAGGCCTGCGACCTATACTCAGGTGCAACCTATATATGGCTTGTTATCACTTTCGGTGAAACAAATTTTTAAATCCAGCTCATTTCACAATTACGTTCATTTATTAAGGAAAAGTTCAGCTCAGACATATATTTGCTATAATTTTTATCAAACAAATAATTGTTTTTAAGTGTTAATCTTCTTAAAAGCCTTGCTGTGCGCTCCTGTGGCAGACATTTGCAGCAGAGCTAAACGTAGGTGCGACCTATACACCAGTGCGACCTATCTAGGGATTTTTCCAATCTATTGGTGATAATTGGACAATGCGACCTATACACAGGTGCGACCTATACACCAGAAAATACTGTACTTACAGGGACAGCAACAAGACACGTGACAAACACCTGGGGAGAGACATTGAGGAACAGGTGGGAGTGGCAGGAGCTGACTGCATGAGGAGAGAAACACTGAGGGAGCTGCTAACACAAACTAAACAGTCTCAGAGAAAACTAAATACAATAAGACAATAAGACAAAAACACAACAAAACACAAAGATCCTGGCAAAGGCACATCGTTTGGAATTTGACTAAAGGTCAGTTGGAGCCCATCCAAGTGACAGGGGTATTGAATTAAAACTCACTGACGTCCAGTTACTGACATTTCCTACTGGGTCCAAACGAAAGTCCAACTTTTGTCTTTTATGGTTTCCTACCCGTATGTTCACATTTTCACTGTTAACAAACTGCACTTTGTAGTAAACAACTTCTTCTTCTTTCGGTTGCTCCCTTCTTTAGGGGTCACCACAGGAAATTATCTAACATGAAGACTTGGTGATTGTTTTTACACCGGATATCCTTCCTGACACAACCACAGACCACCGAGCTACCATAGCCCTCTGTGTGAAGCAGAGAGCTGTTATCTAGGAGGCCCAGGGGAGGAGATGGTGGGGATTAAGGGCCTTGCTCAAGGGCCAAGAGTGTGGCAAATTAGGGTGGAGGCAGGTGTGGGTGCTTCACCTTTCCTATCATCCACATTTTGATGTTGTCGGTCCGGGGAGTTGAACTGGTGACATTCCAATCACAGGCCCACCTTTTCTAATCTCTGCAACACCGTTCCCCCGTGCATTTCAAAGAAAACAACTATCCATCCATCCATCCATCCATCCATCCATCCATCCATCCATCCATTATCTTTACCCATTTCTTCCTTTGTGGGTCGCGGGGGTCGCCGGTGCCCATGTCCAGTAATCAATGTGCGAGAGGCGGGGTACACCCTGGACAGGTCTCCAGGGTGATTTGCACCTTCACACAGTGGGTCAACCAGTTTGATGGTGCTCAGACAGTTTCTTTCAACAAAAAGAAACCGTCCTGAGAACTTGACTTAATGTTGTTAGATGTTTCTACCTGGAACACTGAACATGAACTTTGATGTTTTGAACCACTTTGGCCATGACTGCCGCAAACGAGTTGATGGGGGAGAGGGCGGACTTCAGAAACTATCTGAGCACCATCAAACTGGTTGACCGTCTATATGAAGGTGCTGTTTATAAGACTGAGTTTGTTGCAGCTCCTCGGACATATGAAGTATTTTGGATGAAAGATGAAACATCTCAACAAGAACCCGTCCAGAGGACCCAACTTAACTTTGTTCGATAAGCTTCCTTGAAAAACTGTGTATATCGGCTGCCTTTGATGCCAGAGTTTTAAACTGAGATCATCTCATAATGAGAAATGATGGAGTTACCAGTATAACCATTTTAGTTGGACTTAAAAAAACAAAACAAATTCACGTTCTAGTAATGGTTGAAGTGTTTGTTTTGAATATCAGTAACAGTAGAGATAACTCCAACTAGTCATTGTTTCCAGATCTAACTAGGGCTTGTTAAGATATTTTGCTAACAGACAGGCAAAGTTGGCTCTACGTTACTGCCAAGCTTCCAAACAAACATCTTGCGCTCTAATTTAGAACTCACAGTGTGAGTGAGGATCACTCAACTACGATCACACAGAGTTTTAGCTTGATATACAGGGGCTGGTCATAAAATTAGAATATCATGAAAAAGTTGATTTATTTCAGTAATTCCATTCAGAAAGTGACACTTTATTATATTCATTCATTACACACAGACTGATATATTTCAAATGTTTATTTCTTTTAATGTTGATGATTATCGGTATAACTGACATCTAATGAAAACCTCAAATTCAGTATCTCAAAAAAATTGAATATTGTGAAAAGGTTCAATAGTGAAGACACCTGGTGTCACGCCAAATTTACACTACATGCGTTCTGGCTCCGCCCCGCTCCGGTCCGACCTCCGCAGCAAATATGCACCCATTATAATCAATGATAGAGTTTACACTGGCTCCGCACGGCGGTGGCGAGCGGACGGCAGTCCGTCAAAATTAGAATTGATCCTATTTCTGCCGGACGCCGGAGCTGTGCCGGAGTCAACTTTTGAAGATTACGTCGCACCAACAGGAAAAGGAACGAGCACAACATCCGTATTTACAAAATAAAATCACCACGGGCGGACTAATCCTAGCTCTATACGGATTTATTTGTACAAAAATGCTGTCAAACTATCATTACTGTACATATGCATTTGACGACAAGACGGTGAAATTTGTCCACAAAGCACTTCCAGATAGCACCATAGTCCTGTTAAGATGTTGGTGTCAGTGGTACAGCACTGATAAGCATTCACAGAAGTTCTCAGGTTGGGGTGTGTGTTGCGATAGACAGAGCTTTCTTAGTTTGCACATATCCCAAGAGAAATTTGATAAGTCGGTCTGCTTCTATGCCAAACCTGGGAGTCTGATTCAGATAAGCCACAGTTGTTGATTTTTTTCAGGCAGACTATTATTTCTCGTCAGCCTTGAGTTCTTCTGGTACTTTCGATTCAAAATGGTCAGATTTGTGGGCATTCCACTGGTTCATGCTTATTACCTTCCTCCAAGGTCGTCCCAACATGTTGGCGAGCCCCAGAAGCCTCAAGTGGCTTGCAATTCTTACAAATCACCTACATTTTACGGTTTAGCTCATAAATCAACTGATTTTGAGTGCTTGAAGCACAAACCAAACTTTCATACAGGGTTGGCAGCTTTGCCATGGCTGAAACTGCTTCTGCCGTCTTCTTTAATAGCCGATAACCTAGGTATCCACCGGTGCCAAAATGCAGAAACTCTGCTATCATGATTCCAATGATATAAACAGCATCAGTGTCCTCCTTAGAAAATACGGAAAGGCACATCAGCTCCCAAATACCCTGCTGCATGCATCTCAGCGGTGTATGAGGGTTCTCCAGAACCCTGTTGCTTTATTGAAATTTTTTTTATAGATTGCATTGAAAGTCCAGCTGACCAGATCCATGACAGTAGTTTACGATTTGAAAGATGGTTAAATAGGAGCTCCGATACACAAGACAGAGAGCAAAAAAGCAGGAGCTGAAACGAGAGAGGGAAGAACGGCATCTGTCTTGCACGAGAGCAAGTGAGGAAAAAAAGGTGGACATTGTTAAGTTATTGGCAACATGTGTTGGGGGATTATTCTAATTTTATCATATTGTAATGACTCTCGTCATATTTTACTTTTGGTAAATCTGATTGAATAAAAAGACAGAATAACGTGTTTTCCTCCAGACAGTTTCCCAGCTTGTTGCCCCTTCTGGTCCAGGCAGAAACATAACTGACATCTACAGTAAACTTACAGGTTCTGATGAGGGTCTTTGTGAGGTTACTCCTCCAGCTGTGTCCTCATACTGTTTTAACACTAAACAACTAAAATTGTCTTGACATTCATAAATAACTTTAGATTAATGGAGGATTTAGGATTAAATGATCTCTAATAATTTTAATCTTTAAACTGTCTAATATTTAGTCATGCTGAAGTGACTGATCATTATCATTGCTTATAGGAATACATGAAATTGAAAAATTGCAGGTGTTTGGTGGATTGTGCAATACATTACACGAAAAGTAATGTTTCTGCCAAGGCAGGGGAGATTATATGTGAAACTATGAAATAGTTTGAGCCCACTCTGGTATTCGAAAAGGAGCATGAACTTTTATTAATGTGAGAAATTTCCTCCCAAGAAGAGTGTTGTTGTTTGCTCAATATTTCTTTATCTTTTTCCTCCAGCTTTGAATAAACAGTTCGGCTTTGCTTTATTATTAGTTCAAAAGCTGTTCAGGGTAGGAATGCTTTCTGTACTTTGGTTAGACTGTAGTTTTGAGTGTTTCTTAGCATTTTTTAAATTATTTTATACAAGTATTCATTATTTTTATTTTATTTTTATTTTATGAATGTTTTTGTTAACCTATTATTTGTAAATGTGAATGTTTATGTTCAGTGCCCTGAGATGACTTCTGTTGTGACTCGGTGCTATATATTTAAACTGAATTGAATTGAATTATCCAAGTCAGTTCATAAATTTGAATTACCGGGTAATAGCTTTTAACAGTCAGCATTTTGATCATATGAGATTATTGTAAATGCAAAAACCTTTTAAATTAGAACCCAGAATGCAGGATGACTAGAGGAGTTCAAATTATACAACTTATTAAACAAAATCCCTGTCATGGCAGCACATATTTGATGATGAGACAATCACAGGGAGGAACAAGGAGAACCGTACTTGTGGCGTGAAATCCAACAATGCACTTGATTGAGACAATCACAGGGAGGAACAAGGAGAACCGTACTTGTGGCGTGAAATCCAACAATGCACTGCTGATTCCAGGAGGCTGAACGTAGGACTAGGATGATATATACTGTATTGGAGACGGCTGAACTAATTACAGACTGCGAACAGGTGAGAAAACACTAAAGAGCAGACAACAAACCGAGGGCAGACGAAATGATGCTATACGGGGAAAACCAAAGACTAAACAAAACTAACAAAAAACATGGATCATGATGAGTTTTCCTTAAAATAATCTCATCTAAATCTACTGTCATAATAATGCTTTACAAATACTTAATGATAAAGCTAGATGCAACCGTACATCTTGATGTTTATCACTGAAATATATGCAAACATTTCAAAGTCATCAGTAAAGGTAGTTATGTCTAGGACGGAATGTGACTAAATTAAATAAATAAATGCATAATAATGAAATGTATCATTAAATTATTAAATACTGGTACATCATTAAATCATTCAATATACAATTACGTTATTAAATACACAATTAATTAATTTAATTTTGTCACATTCCACTCTCCAGTGTCGCCATGAAATCATGTTCACTGTCAGTCTCACACGTCAAAGTCAGTGGGCGGGACTAAAGCTGATCATGTGCAATCCATTGCTTTGGTCTGAAGTCGGTTCAAACGTTGTAGCTCCCTCTATGCAGGACCTTAAAGGTATTGTGACATGATGTTGGAAATTTGCATATTTGTCACAACATATACTGTATATCTTATATCATTCAGCTCTGTTCGTTTTTGCAAAATAAATTATAAATATATTAAAATTTCATTCCAAGTTATGGTAGTTTTTTCTCTGGGACACGCCCCTAAAAATCTGCGCACTTCCGCAAAACGTCATCGTGACGTACCCGTGGGTAGCCGCTGCTCAACGCGCATGTAAATAATAATGGCGGAGCATGTCGAACAAACACAACCTATTGTTAGTACATGAATGTATTAAAGCAATCGAAGGGTTATTATTCATCCTATACAGTTATTGGACACTCGATCAATTGAAAAGTGATTTAGACACGGTTTATTTCATACACAGTAGCTAAGTGAGGATAGCTTCGTGATGTGGCTTCTTTGTTCTTGGGCTGAGCTAACAGAGTCCCGATCGCGTCTGAGATCTATCATTTTAAGACAGTAAATCATCCAAAACTCTCATTAATAAACCCTCCCTGAATAAAAAAACTTACTGATGTTACTTGATCGTGCAGACATAATTTAAAAATACATAAATAGCAACGTGTTTGCTCCTGTATCTCGGCTAGTGTGTTAGCAGCAAACAAACACAACCTATTGTTAGTACATGAATGTATTAAAGGAGACCACATATAGGTCTTTAATAAAAATTTTATGTTATGTCTGTGTGGTATCTTGACAATATTAATTCATTTTAATACACAAAATAATTCTTAGATAATCAATTATACCCTTTTTAATTCTGCCATTTTTAACTTTCGTTTTGAACGACCGGTTTCTGATACAAGTTCTGAAGTCCACGCCCTTCAACGATCTGTTTACGCCCTCTGCACAGCCAGTATCTGTAATGTGTTGTTGTTTTAAAATTAGCTCTTTTTTATTACTCATTTGACTTACTGTTAGTGCTAGCTTAAGATAACTTACCGAAACCCGTCTGAGCGCGCCGCAATTTGCTGCTCCTTTTAGCATGAGACCACCCGAATCCGATGCTAATGTTAGCTTGTTCCTCTTCCGGTGTTCGCCAGCTCCGCTCGTTGCACGCGGCGATTTTGGGAGTTATCGCTGTTCCAGTCAAGACAACACAAAGTTCACCAAGTGTCTCCCGTAAATTAATCCGTAAGGAGAAGGTCCTCGCTGCTGCGAGGCTGCTGCGAGGCAGCAGCGAGGCTGTACAGTTGAAGCTCCGCTCCATCCGCCAGAGAGAGGGTCCCGTCGCCGCCGGTCCCTACGCCGGGGGTCTGCTCGTTTAATTTTTACCGGATGCGCGTTGGGAGCGATCGCAAATACACTAAAAATTGAACTAAAACATAAAAATAACAATTATACTTTATTTATAAAGCCATTAAAAAAAACACAGCTGCAACAAAGTGCTGTACACATGAAATTAAGAACATATAAACAAAAGATGAGATGAAATCATGAAAAACAACAGTCATGTGTTTAATACAGAAGTGGGTTGAGCCTAACCAGGGGTTGCTAGGTGAGGGGCTGGACTCAGGTTNATATATCTTCAAAATACATACAAGACATGCTCCTTATCGCTAGTGGCAGGCGGTAGAGAAAAATGGCGGACGGTTTGTTTTGGAAAGACTCCACAGACTCCTCCCCCTGACCAATCAGTGACTGACTGAAAAGACCTCAAACACAGGTAGAGCCGGGATTATTATTATTATTAACTATCCGACCCGCGCCGAGCCAGTGGAAAGAGGGCATATGACTGTTCAGATCTGGTCTGTTATCTGGGAGTACAATCATACATGACCACCTGACAGATGGCATTATGTGGGCACGGGGTTATTTTCTGACTGTGTGAATATCATAGTCTTGGCACCTTTCAGTATCACCAGCTGGTCTTTTTTCCCGTCAAATTTAGACTAAAAAAGCGCCTTTTTCCTTCATTTTTGTCATGCCTCCACAGCCATCTTTCCCTGAATGCTACCCGGTTCTGAAAGCCGGTCCAGATAATAGCAGCTCATCTGAAAAGACCTGTTGACAAGCCTGCAGTGTCTGTGCCGGCGCCACACACCTGTCTGCTGGTGGAGTGCCAGGGTCAGGTGCACACAAATAAAAAGCAAATGTTAGAAAGAAGACAGCAACAATGTCACACGTGAGAAATGTTTCCTCCGCGCACAACAGGACAGGTCTGGAGGTGAAACGGGAACATTGATGTCCTTGTGTTTACACCTGAAGACAGGAGGGCTGATGTACGGAGGAGACACTCGGTGGCTCAGATACACGGGGCAGAGTTGTTTTCATCATGCCGCACTCATTTAAACACAGGCTCACATCACGGTGATGCTTTGAAATGCAGATTTCAGCAAAACAGCGAGCTCACACTGACAGGTGAATGTTTGAACACAACGTTATTATTTAGAGGACCAGTTTAAGTGCTTTAAGATGAAGCAGCTGGACTTCCATTCTATTTAACTTCTCTTGCAAAAAGCTGATTCAGTCCTCTCAGCTCATGGCTGATTGCACGGGGAACAATGCTCTATGAGCAGGGCTTCATTTGAACCATATCCTGCAGGGTCTGGAAACTCTCTTATTTTGACAGGGTGTGTTCCAGTAACTGTTTGCTTGGATCCAGTAACTCTCAGGCTTACTAATAAAGTTATGAACAAATTTGACCGTTTTGAATGTATAAACTTATATTGGATATGTAAACTGAAAACAATTACATAAACACTCATTTTAAACACAACAGCCACTTATGACTTCTCAATATCACATACGATCTGCCTCTTCAAGTAGCATTTCTGCCTCTACTCTTAAAAAAATTTCCACCCCTAAAACAGTGGTGGGGGTGAGTGTTGCCGACCGAGCAAACCAGGCAGTCGTACGTGGGAAGGAGCACACCGGCAGCAGCAATGAACAGATGGAGGAGGTGTCAGGAGGTTTCACATGTAGAGTCGAACAGAGAGTTCAGTGGAGAAGAGTCGGACGCAGAACCGTTTGGTAAGGGGGAGGGGGGATGCTTGACAGATGTGGAGTGTTTACATAGACGTTAAACAACTCGTTAAAATACACCAAAATATAAGAAACACATCTACTTTATTCAAAATTTTCTGGGGGCATGTCAGGGTGCTAATGTTGGGCTCTGTGCTAAATCAGTGCTATTGCTGCATTTATTTGAATGTGCTTATAGAAAAAATTATCATCAAACATTAATACTTTTGTAAACTAAATGTCACTGATGGTATTATTCTACTATTTCTGAACACCTGCGTTTGTATTGACCTGGATGATGAAAAATAAGCCTCTTGCAATAAGTAAATACAGGTAGTCCTCAACTTACGACGAAGATCCGTTCCTATGCGGCAGCGTAAAGCAAATTTCAACGTAAGTCGGAACATACGTAAATACTTAACCTTATACGTACAGTACTGTATTTTACCAAGCCCAGCCTATCCTAACACAGTACCCTACATAATTATAAAAAACATACGGAGCCATAATGAAGTGCAAAAACAGTTAATGGCCTACTTTGATGCTGGTGAAGCCTTCCTCCGTCCCTCCTCCGTATTCTCTATTGCGTTTACGTCGTAAAACCGCCGTCCAGCTCAGTCAATCTGCCGTAAAACCGCAGTCAACCTCGGTCCAGAGCGTTTACAGTATGGTCTGTTAGCATGTTGGCTCGCTGCTCCTCCAAGATCTGCATCTGCCTGTACTTTTCCACTGCTTCGTGCTGGTTCTGCAGTCAACCTCGGCCCATACGTAACGTCTCCGCCTCTGTATTCCTCCGCCCGTAAAACCGGAAATAGCGTAACTCGGCTTTTCAAAATAAAATTTTCAAAATTTATTTTTATTTTTATGGGAGATCATGAGATGCGTCGTAACCGCAAAACGTCATTACTCGAGACCGTCGTAAGTCGAGGACTACCTGTAGCTCCCATTGTTAAACTGAGGCATTTAAATTGAAGATTGAAATGGTGAAATGCTATATGTGCTAAGGTGCAATATTAGGACCTTTAATATAGGAATATTTAAGCGTACTCAAATAATTACCTGCGGGATCAATAAAGTTCTATCTTATCTTATAATGAGCCTGATTCTATTTATATTATGAAATTAGATTACTATAGTAATGATGATAAAACATATACATGTTTTGCTTATACTGTACATGTATTTACGATGTTTTGACATTGATCAAACTCAGGGTTATTGTGTTTCACACAGGCCAGGTTCCTGCTATTGCTGTCTGTCTCCCCCAGAAAATGTTGAATAAAGTAATGTGATTTCCTGCATTTTTATGTATTTTAACAGGTTGTTTAACATCTACATGTTTATAAATATATATATACTGTATACAGATATTTTTTTTTGCGGTCCCCCAAACACTGGGTTGCAGACCCCTGGGGGTCTGGGGACCTCAGATTGAGCACCACTGCTATAGGAATCACTAAAATGACTTTGACTCAGCCAGTTTTATAGAAGCCGAGGTGAAACTCGGTGTGGTAGTAGCTGAGAGTCATCCTCAACACATTACTCCAGAGTCATCATAAAATCATTCACAAGGTTTGACCAAAACGGCCTGTCTTAGTTAGAATCTTGCAGATGATCCAGGCCTTCAACGTTTACGCTCTCAGCTCAAGTTTTCTGTGATTTACTATCCAAACGTCAGCTGTTTATCGTGTTAACATAACATGAGGGGGACTGAACGTCCACGTTAATTTAAGGAGCAACTTTGTGCAATTTTTTTCCAAGTATGTAGATTTTTTTCTTCAAGCCACAAAGTGCTGGAAAACACATTTTTCCACAATTCATTTTTTATTTAAACCTGGAAAACACTAAAGACAAATCCTGTATGTTGAATGTTTTTAAGCCCTGATGTCTTCTCACATGATTGGAATGCAAATCTCATTTTTCTCCATCACTTTAAAGATGTCGTGGATCTTTTCACCCCCGTCTATTAACTACCGTACTTAAGCCAGCTGTGGAGGAAATTTAAGAGACCTGCTCTCCTGAACACAAATCTGCATCAGTTTAGCACATCTGGATGGGCTCGACTGCTCCGCCTCTATCTGCTCGTATTGATGTTGCAGCCCCCATCACTTCATTTACCCAGAGCAGCATCCCAGACGAGACGCGCTCATTTCCATTTATCGAAATCCTATTTCTATTCCATCTGCCAGCTAGTCACCTGTGAAACTAGTTTTTAACCACGGTTTCAAAGTGCGATGCTTCAGCCTTCAACCCAATTCCCTTTATTAGTGTTTACTCCAAAGCATAAAACCCAGTGGAGGGGCGCACACTGCCAGCGCGAGGTCATTTGGTTGTATAACACCGGGGCGGGGTGGCACGCCACGCTGCACACGGGAACAACGAAGAATGGTGGGAGAGGAATTAAAGAAAAAGTTTCTCCTTCCAATTAAAAGAAGCATTTGTGCAACCTGAGCAGAGGAGGGGATCATCATCAGCGGAGGGAGGAAAACACGTTACAACTCGGGAGGCACGATCACTGCGGCTGCCGGTGTGCAATTAAACATTGTATGTAGACAAACCCTGCCAACACGAGCAGAACATACAGGAGACGAGACAGGCTCTGGATGTCCCGTCAAACCCCAACAGCTGGGGGAGCAGATGACAGCCATGTAAACACAACTTCATTAAAAGGAAGACGAGCCGCTGTCACTACAGATTTATATGAAGCGTTAAACTGTCAGAAGTTCTACGAGTGTGTGTTGTGACCTGAAGGTGGTGTAAAAATAACAAAACACTGGTGACAAAAAAAAAGTTTTATTGTGGAAAAGGGTGTAGTTTGACATTAATGGTATACAGGGCGAAGCGCCACACGTCTCCTCCCACTTTACAACATGAGGCAACAACTAACAGGTGATGTGCAGAGGAGTCTGTTTTATTGTTAACATTTCAGGAGATCTTATCTTGTCCAACTACGCCTGAGCCTTGTACTGCTGGTGCAGCATGAGCACGTCGTCCTGGGACACCCGGGTCCAGCCCTCGCTGTGGACGTGGTACAGGTTGACCTGCCCGCCGCTGTACGCGTCACGATACGTCGCCTGGTAGATGGAGCGACGGCCCAGCTCGCAGGCCTCCTCCACGCTCAGCTCGTGCCGCACGCCGCTGTCCATCACTCCGTACGCGTACATGGAGCCCGAGCCCACGGCGAACATGTCGCCGCACACCCGGTTCCCCTCAGAGTCCACGTAGTACAGCCCTGAGAAGAGAGGACAAACGGAGGGTGAGGAGGGCGTAAAGCAGGGGTGCTCATTAGGTAGATCAGAGGTCTGAGGTAGTACTGGTAGATCGCAGCGTGACATAAAAAAAAAATTGTCAGCCTATCAAACATCCTGTCACTTGATTGACATACAGGGCAGCCATTCACAGCCCTTATTCTCTCAAACCAGCTCTGAGAGATTTTCAGGGAAACACCATCCCCGCTCCCCCATCCCCGAAGGAGTGAAATTCTCCATGTGTGAAGTTGCAAATACAGACGGCTGCAGTCCAAAGTTTTTTTTTGCACTAACAACAGATTTAAATAATGTCAGAGAGCTGAGTGTTTTTCTGCTACTCACCCTTTTTCAGCATGCAGGAGCAAAACTAATAAAATCCAGGGTCCAAAGAGACGTTATTCACCAGTTTGGACGTAACTGTGATCATGCAGTCGCTGCATGCACAATGAATACAGCTGAGCCCAGGGTTGCCAGATAAAAAATGCCTTATTTACCACCTCCTTTTCTGAGCACATGTTCAAGAAACACAACACAAACTTCATCTTGCTCAAGATGAGAGTTCTGCAATGGAGTTAAATTCAAAGCAGTCTGCTCCTCAAACAAATAGTGTTAAATTATTATTTTATCTATGAATGTTTCTGTTAAATTATTATTTTGTATAAATGTTTCTGTTCAGTGCCCTGAGATTACTTCTTTTGTGAATTGACGCTATATAAATAAACTGAATTGAATCTTAGAACATCTTTACTCAGCAAACACAACAGTTTAGGTCAAAATACTATCATTTTAAAGCCACAGTACTATAGTTCATAATTTCTTATCTGGCAACCTGACTGACATGAAAACTACAGCATTTTTCATGTAAACCAGCTTATTTTTTGTTTATTACCCCCAATAAACATTGAAAAATCACTAAAGTTTCCACAGTTTGTTTTCGTGTGAACAGGGCCTTATAGTAGGTAGATCACTTTGACTTGATCATTTCAAAAGTAGCTTGCATGCTGAAAAAGTCTTAACACCCCTGGCGTAAAGGGACTAGTTCCTCTCCTGGTTCAGGTGTTCTACTCCAGCAGGGAAGCCACCAAAGGTGGGCGCCAGACCGCTAGGGAGCGCTAAAGCGCTAATCCGCTTATAGCGGACCTAAACAATTTGTCAGCGTTACAGCGGATTGACTAACTTTTATAATTCATAAGCGGATTTGCGCTATTTTTATTTAAAATGCAGTACCGCTAATAACTAATTATCTATCAGTAAAAACGAAAAAACTTATTTACGAGCTCTTAAATCAACCGGACGACTGCTAACAGACCATATCCTGTCAGCGCCGGATGTGGTCCGTGACAAAAAAGCTCTCAGCGGCCTACGCGACGCGTCAGCGCCTCATTTGCCCTGTTCAAAATGGCGACGGCCACAGAAGCAAAGGACTTTACAAGAAAACACGGTAAAAACAATTATTTCTTTGCTGAGAAAAAATATATTTCTTAGCTGACGTTATAGCACAAGTTTTTCTGAGCTTGACAGTTTCACGAAATGGTCAAATCTGCTGGATTTAAAAAAGTAGTGCGCCATTAGCACGTTAGCTTATTAGCATTAGCGTCCGCTAGCGTTGCTAATACATAAGCGCTTTTGAAATTGCGGACCTAAATAAATTAATAAGTGCTTTAGAAATAGCGGAACTAATTTTTGGATTAGCGTTGCCCAGCACTGGAAGCCACAAACAAAACACAAACGTGCACACGCTCGCAGCCCGTCCTCCAGAGAGGACACAAGAACCGCTGCAAGCCCTGCAAGTGAAGCAAGGCTGGCAGATGTGAACAGCTGCAGCCTCTTCAAGTAAAACGAAGGTGACCACAGAACCTGCTGACGAGGCGTGGCTCGCCACGCCGTCCGCCCAGAGGCCCCGCTCTCACTCCTATTGATCCTGCAACAGGCTCAAAATGAACTATCGACCGACAGCCTGAGCCGACCAGGTGCCTGCATCTCGCACCTGACCGGGGAGGAAGAAAATCACAACAGCTTCCTCACACCCTGTGGAACAAAAAGTCGTGTTCAAACACGTGAAGCACACGTGACACTCCGTCTGAGCCAGACTGACACTACGAGTCATCCTATGAGCAACGCAGCCCCGCCACGCTCCTGATGGACATGAGAGGGACCGCTCGCTCCACGACACATCGTGGACACACGACGTTTCGTTTTGTGCCATGACACATTCGCCAGGCCCGACTCCAGGGTGATGCAGAAAGGGGTGAGCGGCGCCAGCCTGCGCGCTCGCCCACACCCAGCCTGGAGACGGTAAAAAGGACAGAGCGTGAAACGGCGTGTTTTTCTAACGCCTTCAACAAGCGAAACCTGTGAAAATGATCCCTGCACAGAAAACCAGGAACACGTGCATAAAAAAACTGCTAAATAGTCATCACTATTGCCAACACTAACAAAATAAATGAATAAAATCATCCAAACGCCTTTCGATTGCACGTCCTCGCTTCCAGAGCCTCAGCTTAACTAGTGACGGTCTATTAGGGCTGGAGAGCCACTTACTTTTCAGGGAACAAAAAAAGCTTACCATTGGTTTCAGCTGGCAAATTGCAGCTTCCTAAGCCTGTCGTTCAGATTGCCATGATAATCATCGAGCGCCGGCGTATGCACAGGGGTAATTTGCCATTCCAAGACCTGCCTGTTCCACTCTGAAACTGTGAGGGACTCGTTAAAAACATAATAGGCAGGGAAACAGAGTTATAAAGACAGCCTCTTTCGTGGAGCGCAGCAGCTGACGGAGGTGGCTGAGGACTCTTTCACAGGTCCAAGTATAGAAGC
>JBBPBX010000079.1:126841-150936 GCA_038048925.1 Garcialebias charrua | reverse complement strand
TTCACAACTGGCTTCAAAGTGAGGTGACGGCAGCGGTCACACAGTGTTGGGGGGGGGGGTGCTATTACATCACCCTCCTGGGAGTGGCTGTGAAAACCAACTGCCACATGGGTCTTCTGACAACCTTCAAACCATACACCACTCCATGCTTCTAACAATCAGGCTGCATGTGGTTCAATAACGTGCGGGCCCAACACACACCCCAGCAGCAGTGTGTCCTCACCCAGCCATCCAGCATCAACTACACACTCATTACAAGTGTCATAACATCTCATGTTGTTACACAGAGGCACATTTGTCAAGCTCCTTAACATCACATTATTCCATTTATTTTGCATGCAGCTTAATGCGCTTCATCTGGAAAACAAGCACTCTTGACATGGTTGTAACTGGCTAATGAGCTTTCTGCTTAAAAGTGATTGATTTCATTTGCATGACATTTACCTCTCCATTCAATCACATGCACAGCGAGAGCTGTGAACGAGCCAACATATTTATATGTTGCATGACCTATTGAACACACGGCAGGGTCATTATTTCCTCAATTGATTGCCTGGGATTTAGCACGTCCCATGTTGGGCCCACTGGTGCGCCGTCACCGCCGACACGACTTCTCTGCTTTCCAGATAAAGCTGGCATTGATTGCAGCTCGGTGTCGGGGCATTATACACGAGACCCGATTGTCCAGGGCTCAGACCCATCACCCATCATCCTGCTACATTTTCACCGGCCTACAGTCCCGGCCCTATTGATTTCCCATTACTGTGTCACTGTGGCAGCCTCTTTAAGCACACCTTCTGTGATGTACGACCTGCGAGTGCCATCTGAAATCCAAGGCTTGGGACAAGGGCAGGGAAAAGGTCTGCAGCACCACCTGGTGGTAAACTGAAGAAACTACTTTAATTATTACCACATTAAAACATATTTGGGCGTATGCACAGTACAGTATATATACATGTACTGATAATACCATTTCTTCAGCTGTCTTTCTTTATAATGTGACATTTAAATACCAAATTTATAGACCCTGAAAAGAAACAAAGATTGTAATTACAGACTGGGCTGCAGATTGCTCTTGTGAATAACTGATAATGGAAGAGTAGTTTTAAACTAAAATAATTCTTGTTAATCTGGTTGACGGGCTTTTTTAATTAATTTAATGTCCAAACCTTAGATACTTAGACTTAAAGGTCCACTGACATCATCTTACAAATCTGCATGAAATGATAGAAGATATATATATATATTATCATTCAACTATGTTAGTTTTTGCAAACAAAATGATAAAATAATGAAAAATCCTTCCAAAGTGAGTCTGAAATGAAAATCAGCTTTTCTCTGAAAAATACGACTACTGTACAAGCGAATGCAACATTTGTGACGTAGGGAGCAGGACCGTCAGTCTGCGTCTGCCATTAACGCATATTCATTCTCATCCAGATTGCCTTTTTTTTGTATAACTTGAAAAATGCCGGTTATGTTGCATTTGGGTGTTCTAATATCATCAGTGAACAAGTGAGCCTTTTCACTTTCCCAAAAGATGTAAGACCTTCGTCAAAAATGGAATAAATAAAGCTGCCCCCCCTCGGACTGAGCTCCCTGCTTCCTGAACAGGTAAGAGTCAAATACATACGGTGCAGACCTAAATTAGAACCTGCTGTTTCTGCTCATCTA
Organism: Garcialebias charrua; assembly: GCA_038048925.1. Taxonomy (NCBI): domain Eukaryota; kingdom Metazoa; phylum Chordata; class Actinopteri; order Cyprinodontiformes; family Rivulidae; genus Garcialebias; species Garcialebias charrua. The sequence goes on along the minus strand of JBBPBX010000079.1, from coordinate 149,262 downwards.
ACTTCCTGCTTCCAAAACTAAAGACAAATAGCTCAAATCTTAACTTAGATTGATAATTTTGTTGTTTTATTTCTTGTTCGCCATGAATATTTATATGGGGCGTTCTAAAGACGTTCTCCTTCCTACGTCACAAATGTTGCATTCGCTTGTAGTCGGAATTTTCAGAGAGAAAAGCGGTTTTTAATTTTAGACTCAGTTTGGAAGGAATTTTCATTAATTTATCATTTTGTTTGCAAAAAAGAACATAGTTGAATGATAATATATATATATATATTCTATCATTTCATGCAAATTTGTAACATGATGTCAGTGGACCTTTAAACACACAAACATATACATACAGAGAGAAACAAACATCCTGGAGCCCTGTCAGGAGTCATATTTACCAGGGCCTCTCTTGTCCCAGCCACACACCATGGTCCCCATGCTGAGGCCCATGCCCTTATACTGGTACACCATGTTAGCCAGCAGCTTGGACGCGGCGGCCACCGAGATGCGCTCCTTGTTGCGGAGCTCGTAGATGCGGCACTGGCGGGCCAACAGGCGCTCCCAGAAGCTGCAGTCAGCGGCTCCTCCGGCCATGGTGCCCAGCAGGTACGGGTTGATCTCGATCACCTTCTTGACCGTCTGCGAAGCGATGTAGGAGCCCGCCGTGGCCCGAGAGTCCACCGCAACAATGACTCCATGTTGGAACTAAAAAAAAGAAGGAACTCGTTAGTGAAGTGCTGCATTGAGGAGGAACAGAATGAAGAAAAAAAAAGACAGATGTGCTTGTTTTTTGACCTAGTGGAGCTTGTTCGAGCCCTCCAGTCAATGCAGACCCCCTGACGATGTACATAAAGTCCACATATACAAATCTTGGTTTTAAGATGGACAGTGATTTTAAACTCGACAGTCAAATAAGGGCCACCACAGTAAAGTCTGGTTTTTATCATTGGAGAAAATTGGCAAAGATAAAATTTATTCTTTCACGGCAACAGTTCGAAACAGTAATCCATGCCTTCATTTCATCACGGCTGGATTACTGTAATTCTCTCTATCTTGGAGTCAGCCAGTCCTCACTAGCACGTCTGCAGCTGGTGCAAAATGCTACTGCATGTCTGTTAATATGTAACTTTTCTAACAATATATTTTTAACATATTTCTTCACTCTGTCACTACCTCCTGACATACTGATTTTAGACAAGTAATCTCTGAAAAAAACTATTGTCCCCTTGCTTCTCTAAAAGCATTTCTAAAAAGCCACAGTGACCCGCCGTTAACCAGCCAATAAAAACAGAGCTTGAATTTGAATTTCAGCAGAGCAAGAGGGAGCAGAGCCATATATGGCTCTGAGGGGGAAGGACCAGAAACGTGTCTCTACAGTCCCGGCCTTATAAGCCGTGTTTCCATCAAGGTTTCTAGCTGCGCATTTTGAAGTATCGCAGCAGAAAAGCTTAATGGAAACGGCAAAATCCGAATTTACTTCCTCAAATTCGCCAAAAAGTTTATACGCTCGCTTGAGGTGGTTTTTGGGATCTTCGAAAATGAGCAGATGCGCAAAACGACAGATGGAAACAGATTTGCCGACTCAGTTCTGCCGTAGCGAACATTCACGTCACGTGACGTTCAGCTGTTTCCGCTCCGGACAACATGTAACATCGCTAAAACTAGTTGGCATGACAGAATAAATACAACTTGCCCGATAGCAACACGTACCTGAAATATTCTCTCCATTTTGACGAGATGTGTGGCCGGGTTCTGTTTTCAACCGCTACTTCCTGTTTACTGTAGACATGCGCAACGCTGACGTAATGACGCTGATGTAATGACGCTGTGCGTGGCCCGGTAGATGCGCTACAAGCCAGTAGATGGAAACACTTCTGCTTCGCATTAATTTGTATTTACATATTTGCGAGATTTCAAAAATTAGCTCAAAATTCGAAATGAAAATGGATGGAAACACGGTTATTGATATCCCATTACTGTGTCACTGTGGCAGCCTCTTTAAGCACACCTTAAACCAGGATACCAGGATACATGTACTGATAATACCATTTCTTCAGCTGTCTTTCTTTATAATGTGACATTTAAATACCAAATTTATAGACCCTGAAAAGAAACAAAGATTTTAATTACAGACTGGGCTAGGGCTGAACGATTTTGGAAAATAATCTAATTGCGATTATTTTTCTATAAATTGCGATTGCGATTTAAAATGCGATTATTTTTACTGGTTCTGTATTAATTCATATCACTAACGACACAACTGTTTTTTTTTTAAATCAGATAATTAATGCGCTTTTTCACGCAGAACGTTAGCTTGCTGAGCTAGCTGCTAACCGGGCACCGTCAAAACAGACCCGGCGGTCACATGACCAGCTCGCGCTCAGTCTCGGTGTCTCAGCGTCTAAGCTCAGATACACGTTTAAATGAGCTAACTTACCTGAATTTATAACTTTTATGACTTCTGTCGAGCCTGAAGCAACAATGTTGGAGCACAGTCTCCTCCTCCGCCCTGCTCTGTTTTGCTCGCTCAGCTGAGCTCCTGCTGCTCGGCGCGGCCACTACTAAGTCACGTGACCAGCTCGCGGTCTCGGTGTTTCAGCCTCTAAGCTCAGATTCACGTTTACACAAGCTAACTTACCTGAATTTATAACTTTTATGACTTCTGTCGAGCCTGAAGCAACAGTGTTGGAGCGCAGTCTCCTCCTTGCTCCATTCAGAGCTGCACGCGGCCAGAGCGGTTCACTACCAAGTCACGTGACCAGTCAAATCGCAGCCCGTGCGATTAGAGAATCGCGTTTTAACATATCGCGAGATAATCGCAAATGCGATTAATCGTTCACCCCTAGACTGGGCTGTACACCACTGTAATATTCTATTCTATTCTTCTATTCTGTTCAAAATTTTCATATGTTCTAGCGTGTTCCAGAAATTACATACTGAACCTTTAACTGGAACACGTAAAAGAGAGCACATCACACCTGTCCTGGCTTCTCTCCACTGGCTGCCCGTGTATTTTAGAGTTCATTTTAAAATTCTTTTGCTTTATGTAATTTCTGGAACACGCTGGAACTTAGGAAAATTTTGAACAGACACATTTCTGGTCCCTCCCCCTCAGAGCCATATATGGCTCTGAGGCTTGCTCTTGCCCTTGCTCTGCTGAAATTCAAATTCAAGCTCTGTTTTTATTGGCTGATTCAAATTCAAGCTCTGTTTTTATTGGCTGATTCAAATTCAAGCTCTGTTTTTATTGGCTGGTTACAAACTCTTTTTATTGGCTGGTTAACGGTGGGTCACTGTGGCTTTTTAGAAATGCTTTTAGAGAAGCAAGGGGACAATAGTTTTTTTCAGAGATTACTTGTCTAAAATCAGTATGTCAGGAGGTAGTGACAGAGTGAAGAAATATGTTAAAAATATATTGTTAGAAAAGTTACATACAGCTCCTTTAAGGTTTTAAACAGCCTTGCCCCCCCTTATTTGACAGAGCTTCTACACCATTACACTCCATCCCGGTCACTCAGGTCTGCTGACCAGCTGCTCCTGGTCATTCCAAAGAGTAAGAGGAAGCTTCGAGGAGACAGGGCCTTCTCTGTTAGTGGCCCTGAGTTATGGAATGCTCTGCCTTTACACATTCGACAGGCTCCCTCACTGTCCATTTTTAAAACCGTTTGAAAACTCTACTCATTGGCTTTTAACCCAACTGAGACTTGATTTTACTTTATTTTTATTGGTATTGATTTTATCTGTTTAACTCGCTGTTTTATTGTGTTTCAAATTGAGTTTTTAGTTCACTGTGTGTTTGTTTTGTAGCTCTGTTTTTTTTGCTTTATTTTATCTTGTTTTTAACAGATGTTCAGCACTTTGTTTCAGCTGTGACTGTGTTAAAGTGATTTAAAAATAAAGTTGATGATGATGATGATGAATTTGGGGGTTCAAAACAACATTTATGCAGAAATTCCAGAATAAATATTAGAAAGTGTAATAATTTGTTGGGACTTTTACTTTAAATGAATATTTAAATTATATATTTAGCACTTTGAGATTTTCATTAATGAAAAGTGCGTTATAAAATGAATTCATTATTATTATTATTAATATCCTGTTCTACCTTCTACTATAGTTGTTGCTACCACTTTTCATTGTAGCGTCAATTAAATATCTGATATTGTTAAAGTTTAACAGCTCAAACAAATTTAATGTGTGTCTGAAGTGTTAGTTGTAAAACTTTGCTTAAATGTTTTATAGGAAGTTTGAATGAATAAAGGAAGCAATTGAATTTGTTATTTTTTGCTCCAAATCTTTTATTATTTAATCAAACTCATTTAACTATTGTTACCGGTACTTACTTATATACAGTAGTTAACTATTTTAATAGAGTTTAAAAAATATAAAATATTTAATTTTGTTGACATAATGAATTTAGAAGCTTTTCTTCAGTTTCAACATTAAAAGAAAACAAAATGTAACAACTGTATGTGAGGGAAAACACGTGAAATTTTAATTTCCGTAAAATATAACCATATGTGTTGACTGAAACTATTTTTACATTCTTTTATTCTCGATAGGTGAGTTGGTGCACAAACTTAATTAAAACACAAGAGGGAAAAATATGTTTGTTAAAATAGCTTAAATAGAAATTACCCAACCTTCCTTTGAATTTGTGTTAAATATTCGTCATTACAAAATCTGAATATCTACCATGAGAAAGCAGTTTGTAGCCGCCTAGCATCTAAGCTAACAACACTTCTACACAATTTAGAAAAACAAAATGCTTTATTCTTGTATTTTTTTAACCAAACTATTTCAATGAGCCTTTTGTAAAAGCCAGGTAGCTACAAATGAAAAGAAAATAACTCGTAAACTTACTTTAAAAGCTAAGGTTGTTGTCCCATGCAGGAACTCTATTTTCCTCTCAACGCCGTCCTCGTCGCCGGCGAGCGAAACATTTTTTACGGCAAAGCTCAGACTTTCCCCCGGAGCAGCCTCAAAATCTACACCGGTCTGTCCGGGACCATAACCCGCAGCGAAGGGCTGACGATAATCGAAAGAAAAATCCTCACAATCGCTACTTAACACACTAGCAAGAGCCATCTTTGAAACAGTGCGACGATGAGCGAGCAACTTCCGGTGCGTAAGAAAAAGTGTCCGTCACGGCCGCACAGCGCCACTGCCACAGCGCCCCTACTGGAATGGAAGACTAGTGGTCCAAAATAATACAGTATTCATTCATTCAACCTTTATTTAGTCAGGTAAATCTTTTGAACCTCATGGGCTCATTTACGAAAGCGACCTGCTAAAACTAAAGAACAATGAACAGCAGTGATAGAATTTCATTAAACAATAAACAAACAAACAATAAACAATAGAAAACAAAAAGAGAGAAAAAAACAAAAGATTTTTTTTTCTTTCTTTTTTTTAACAAAGTATCAAAAAACTAGCAAAACATTAATGACAGTAATGACACATTTTATTTAATTATTAATGCATTTCACAAACAAACACTTCTTTCATGGGCACTTATTTATAAACATAATTTTTCCCCTCATAATTTTTTTATTTGGAATAACAAATTTATCCTTTACAATAACAAATCACTTTTTTATCCACAATGGTTCAACCAAAACATCCTTCTAGTGGGTCAACTGTTTAAGAAAAATGGATGTTTACTCAGTTATAATGAATTCAACATGAAGTTTAACCTTGCTGTCACTTCTAAAGAGTATGATATTGTGTTTGATGCTGTTACTAGTGAAATTTGTGAACTCTTTAGAAACAATGTTTTTGATGAACAGAAATCCTTGTTGAATGTAACTGACACCACTGTTGGTAAAGCTTGTTTTTCTTCAACATGTAGGAACAACAGAATTATCCGTGCCCTGTTCCAGCAGGATATTATTTCTATCCCCTCATCTGTCTTCTACTGGAGAAACTTTGTCCCTGACTCACAATGGAAAAATGTGTGGACATTTCATCAGAAACTGATGATAAACAACAAAATGAAAGATGTCTCCTTTAAACTGTTACACAGAATATATCCTACTAATCAATTCATGAAGAAATATATCAAAACAATTGACCCCAACTGTAAATTTTGCAAAGAGCACCCCGAAACAATCAGTCATTTATTCTGGAATTGTTGTATCATTAAGACATTTTGGAAGCATTGTAATAATTTTATCATCAGTAATATTGATTCAAAATTTTCGTTAAGATATGAACACATTATTTTTGGCTTTCACGAAAAGAATATTAATGTTAAAAAAAAACTGGCAATTAATTTAATTATAATATTTGGCAAATACCATATTCACAAATGTAAATTTTCATCATCTTCGCCTTTTTTTCCAGGCTTAATTAAAGAAATAGAATTATATTTATGCACCATTTCTAAGAGTAACAACAAGAAAGCTATAAACACGTTTGAATGTTGTAGCTCCTTGAGTATATTTAATGTATAATTTTATTTTTTATGCACTCATTGTAGAAATCTGGCACCCCCCTGGCATAGTTTTTTTTTTCTCTGTGTTCCTTGTTCTTGTAATCTTGTCCTTTGTTCTTTTTGTTCACATTCTTATGATTGTAAATGTATCTGTAGTAAATTAATAATAAAAAATAAAAATAAACACATCATGTCAACAAACTAAAAGACAAAAAAAAAATTATTTAATGTTTTCCCATTGTGAACATTTCATCAGAAACTGATGATAAACAACAAAATGAAAGATGTCACCTTTAAACTGTTACACAGAATATATCCTACTAATCAATTCATGAAGAAATATATTAAAACAATTGACCCCAACTGTAAATTTTCCAAAGAGCACTCCGAAACAATCAGTCATTTATTCTGGAATTGTTATATCATAAAGACATTTTGGAAGCATTGTAATAATTTTATCATCTGTAATATTGATTCAAATTTTTCATTAAGATATGAACACATTATTTTTGGCTTTCACGAAAAGAATATTAATGTTAAAAAAAACTGGCAATTAATTTAATTATAATATTTGGCAAATACCATATTCACAAATGTAAATTTTCATCATCTTTGCCTTTTTTCCAGGTTTAATTAAAGAAATAGAATTATATTTATGCACCATTTCTAAGAGTAACAACAAGAAAGCTATAAACACGTTTGAATGCTGTGTTCCTTGAATATATTTAATGTATAATTTTATTTTTTATGTACTCATTGTAGAAACCTGGCACCCCCCTGGCATAGTTAATTTTTTTTAATTTTTCTGTGTTCCTTGTTCTTGTTATCTTGTCCCTTGTTCTTTTTGTTCACATTCTTATAATTGTAACTGTATGTAGTGAAATAATAATTAAAAAAAAAAAAACATTTTATTTAAAGCTGCACTATGTAACTTTGTAGTGCAGTCTAACTTTTCTAACAATATATTTTTAACATATTTCTTCACTCTGTCACTATCTACTGACAGACTGGTGTTAGACAAAGTAATCTCTGAAAAAAACTATAGTCCCCTTGCTTCTCTATCAGCATTTATAAAAACACTAAAAACACAGAGTGACCCGCCGTTAACCAGCCAATAAAAACAGAGCTTGAATTTGAATTTCAGCAGAGCAAGGGGGGCAGAGCCATATATGGCTCTGAGGGGGAGGGATCAGAATGCTTTGCCTGTTGAAAATATTTCTAAGTTCTGTGCTCTACAGAAAGTTACACATAGAAAAGTGTCCGTCATGGCCGCACAGCGCCACAGCGCCCCTACTGGAGTGGAAGAATAGTGGTCCAAAAATAATAATGACACATTTTATTTAATGTAATTTTTTATTTAATTTGAAATGTAAATTGCTTATTTAGCGAGCAAAGCACAGTTGGAAAACTTAATAAATCATTGAAAACTTCAGACTTCTCAACATTTTTTTTGTTTCATACACACATTGACAGAAATCTCACACAAACACACATAATTTGCTTTTATTTCATTTCATATCTTTTGTTGTTCCACTTTTTCGTTCCCCTTGTTTTTGAACTTTTTTCTCCATGTCTCTGTAGTATTCCTCTTTCAGGTCCTCCCTCTGTCTTTGGCTCCATCCCTGAGCTGTAATATGGAAAATGTCCACGTTGTTTCCTGAGTAGGCATCCCTGTGAGTGGCTCTGAACACAGCGTCTCTTGCCAAAGAAATGGCTTCTTTCTTACTCAAGCTCCAACGCAGACTCTCATCCAGAACACTGTAGGCATAAGGTGACCCAGAACCCACAGAGAAGACCTGTCCCTGGAGTCGGGCCCCGTCACTGCACACGTAGATGAGTTGGGGGCCACAGGTAGGGTACAGGGAACGTGTTGCTGAACTAACACCTGAAGGGCTGCCTGTTATGGATGTATCCTCCCAGTTTTGGGAACAGTCGGTGTCACCCTCCTTATCCCAGCCACACAGGGTGAGAGCCACGCACACGTCTGTGCCTTTAAAGGGGTGAAGCATGAAAGACAGAAGCTTGGCGGTGCCCCGTATTGAGAGGCGACGCCTGTGCCGCAGCTGGTAGAGTCTGATCTCTCTGGTCAGAATACGCTCCCACAGCTGGCAGTCTGCACCACTGCCTGAGGAGGTGACCACTAAGTGGGAGTGAATTGGGGTGATCTTATGGACAGCCGGACAGGCAACGAGTCCTCCTGCACTGGCGCGAGTATCTGCTGCTGCAATGACCCCACCTTGAAAGATGTAGCCCAGGGTTGTTGTTCCATGAGTCAGAGGAAAGGGCCTGTGCACTGGAAGGTTATTCAGGCGAAGAGGAGCTGCTGCGTTTCTGCTCATGGAAAAGTTGTCCCGAGGAAAATGTGACAGAGAGAAGTGATGGGGAACCTCTTCAGACATCTTCTGTTTTAGGTTGTAACAGCCAATAGCTGGATCCTCCAGATATGGAAAAGGCTCTTTTATGAAGCCACAAACATCTTCCAAAGCCATAGTGGTACAAACAACATCAATACAAAATCAGTAGATTGTTAAAAAGCAAGAGGACCAATCCACCAGAGGCAATCAAACAAACTTCACTGCCTCTCAGGCTGGTTTAAAGTGCTCGTATCCTTTTATATCTCAGAACACAGTCATGCACAAACAAAGCCTCCAGGTTTCTGTGATATTTGATCCTGCACGCTGTGAATTAGATCTGCTGCGAAGCCTCTTTCTGCAAACTTGACAGAGTCATCTTGTTCGTTGGAAAGTGATGCACACTTTTCAGTTTCCCCTCTCTTTCGTTTTGCTTCTTGAAGTTTCTGATATTTTATCTATGTTCAAATAAACTTACTGACACGTTTTTGGAATTTTTAATGTGAATTTCATTCATTCGATGGAGGAAACAATAACAGGAACGATGAGTTTTTTATTTTATTGAATGAAGCAAATATAACAAACAATTCAAAAATATCAATATAACAGGGCATACAATACAAGAACAGGAGATAATTTTTATTTTAAACATTTGATATGATAATAAAATTACACAGAGAATTATTAATAGCATTCTAAATAACAACAACAAAAAAGATTAAAAAAAGAAAAATAACATATTGAGGAACATTGCATAATGCTAAATTAGTAACAAGAGAAGTTTCAAGTTTTAGGATAAGCCATTAATATATTCGTATAAGGATTGAGTTTTTGGAATTTTGCAGCGTTTAAGTACATTTTTAAATATACAGTATAGTATTTTTTTTATTTTTTTATTTTGACAAAAATGTTTACAAAACAGTAGACACAATATCAGTAGAACAAAATGAACAAATACAATATCAATATTACAAAACAAAATGAACAAGTGAATAATGCCAGGGGGGTTATAAACAAACACAAATAAAGAGAAGTGCATTTATACACATACATGCATGCTCACATAAATACAGTACAGTATTTACAGTACACAGGAACGATGACGCTCAAAAAACGAGCCAAGTGCAGTTATCGCGATAATATGCGAGACTTGCCACCGACGTTCACGCGACGCCATTTTGGCTCTGAACGGCCCGCGCACAACGTTTGTAGAGACCCTGGTGGATCCAAGATGGCGTCAGTTTCCTCGATAGCGGGAACGGGAGGACGGTCCAGTCATTCAGCAGCAGTCATGGCGTCCAGCAACTCTGGGGGCAGGGTGTCCTGCGGGAGAGACTTGAATTGTGTCCCGGAGATAGCGGACACGTTGGCCGCCGTCGCCAAACTTGGGTGAGGAAAGTCTCAGATCGTTCGTGTGTGTTTGTGCGAGGTAGCAGGAGTTTCACACTTGTTTGTTTGTTTGTACGAGATGCTCGCTAAGCTAGCCGGCGTGTTGTCGGCACGTGCCGCATCACAATGATGCTCGCGCGGGTCTGAAGTGTGTTTATACACCTGTGCAGGTAGTTTTACTCATATCTCACCAGGTTTTTGGAATGTAATTATAGAAAACAGGGTTGTGTTTGGCTCCAAATGTATTTTTTTAAATGTTTAATGTTTTGTTTTCTCTGTGCTGTGTGCAGGTTCGACTTCCTGTGCATGCCCCTGTTCCACCCGAGATTCAGGAGGGAGTTCGAGGTGGACCCTGCGAAGTCCAGACCCGGAGCCCTGACCCGTTCAGACCTGCTGCTGTGTGGACGAGGTCAGCATGTTTTCTATTCAATTCAGTTCAACTTTATGTGTATTCACAGCGCTGAACAATTCACATCACTGATTCTGTAGTTAGTAGGTATGTGGCACAACATCATCAAATAAGGAGGTCATTAGCAGGACTTTGGAGAACTTGACTGCACTGAGAAGCTAATTAGTCATCTGATGGCATCAGAGACACATCTAAAAGTTGCAGGACTCCGGCCCTCGAGGTCTGGAGTTTGACACCCCTGTCCTAATGTATTTGCAATGCCTTGCAAATTAATCCTTTATCATCAAATTATCAATAATAACAGATTAGAGATCAAAGAAGAACATCCTAGTTGCTTTTAGGAGCATCTCGATCATCTTCAGCGAATGTGTCAGATCCCTTTTGATGGCTTGTAGCGAACCAAACGGAACATATTTTGGATATACATGTAGTTACAATGGTGGATGTGTGTACTACCTCATCAACGTACCTGAAGATTTTAACGCACAACAACAAAACAAAATGTGTTTTTTGATGTGGCCACTTTTATGGAGACCATTTCTGGTGCTGGATTCAGAAACAAGGCTCCTGCTGAAGGCAGTTGAGCCATTAAATGCTTATTGTTGTGTACCTTTTAAATAGGCAATCAATTTGAGCACATTTTAAATAGGATTAAATATATATTCATAGTTCTTACTAAGTACAAAAACAAAACAAGCGTGATGAAACCAATCCTGAATAAAACGGATACACACAGGTGGTCAGGTTAAATGGATTATAAAAACGCATAAAGTACTAACTGTAAACTGTATCAAAGACGTGAGTTGAGTTTGTCAGGAAGCTGAAACTGAAAAGCTCTGCCCTCCAGTCTGGTTTTAGGAACTTAACTTAAGCCAGCATCTTGAGGGCGGAGCATTCTTGTGAATCCAGGATCAGAATCTGTGATGATGATAAAATTAAAGAAATGTGCTTCAGTTTTGCTGCACCTGTCAGAACTCCCCCTGCAGCTTTCTGGATCATCTGGAAGACTTTTAAGGAACGTTTTGGACAAACGGCTGAAACAGCGTGGGGCAAATGTATGCACAGGTCTTCAGCATCACTTTGAGACAAAATACTCCTGATTTTAGAGATGTGAACAAAAGCAGTCCTGAAGACCAGGTAAACATATTCTGACGCATGCTCGATAATCAGTCCAAGGAGCTGCAACAAACATACGGTAAATCAGGTCCTCTGGATGGTTTATTTTTGTTAAAGTTTAATCTTTAATCTAAAAGACTCCCATCAGTCCGAGGAGCTGCAACAAACATAAGAACCCATCCAGAGGACCTGACTTAAATGGTAAATGGAGCTTATTTATATAGCGCTTTCCAGCCCCCTATGAGGGGCCCCAAAGCGCTTTACAATACCAACCATCCACCCATTCATACACACATTCATACACCGGTAGCGGCAGACTACCACGCAAGGACACAACGACACATGGTGTGGGGAACCGGGATTCGAACCGCCAACCTTCCGATCGGGGGACGACTGCCATTACCACTACGCCACGGCCGCCCAAACTTAACTTTGTTGGAATATTTTTTTTTAACCTGGATTAGGGTTGGGCATCGTTGGAATTTGAGCGGTTTCGGTTCCGATTCTTTTTGTAGACGGGGTTAAAAAAAAGACATGTCAATTCAGTTCAGTTTATTTATACTGTATCCACCTTATTCCTACGCCCCATGATGCCTTGCGCGAATTATGTGAACGACTTCCGCCGAAAGTCAGAACCGGCACTTTTGTTACACGCTAGCAACGCGCTAACCGGTTTTCGTCAGAGGTTTTAGGTCATAAAATATGTGGGAACACAAACTATCACAACTCAAATGTGGAGATATTGTTTTACCGCTACCTACAGCTGTTGAGGGGTGGGAGGACGACTTGAAGAAGTGGCCGAAAATAACGTACACTAGCATGTTTAGCTACTAGCATACTTAGCTACTTTGACAGTTGCTTCAGATGGCGAAGCGATGAGCAATCTGAAAAGCTCTGAAGCTTACTAGTATCTTCACAGTAACAAGGTTGGTCCTGTTATGTTAAGAGAGGTGGGACACTTTATTTAAACAAACATAAAGCCCAGTCTAAGCATTAAAACTACACATCTCCAGGTCCAGCTAACAATGATGTTGCTTTGGACTTTTGAGCTGCAAGATGTTTATCTGGACACCAACTGAGCACCTGGAGCTTGACATTTCTTTTGACAAAGACTTTACTGATTCACAAATGAAGCACCTTGAGAACTTTTAATAAAATACAGTAAATGAAAACATAATGAAATAGACAGGAAACGATCTTTAAAAACTTGATAATGACAAAAGTGACATTTAGATAGAAACAGTAGTTTAATCCAAAATTAACTGATATAGTGCACACAAAAAACTAACCTTGTAAGAAGGTTAACAGTCAACTATTGTACATAACAAATGAATCATTTTAGCAAATACTTTTCTAATGTAATATAGTTAACATATCCTTTAAAAAAACATGTTAAGAGTTGTGTTACGTTTACAGCAAGTACCGTACACCAGTACTGTACATGTTTGAGAAAAATGTTTACATTTAATGTCTTCTCACTTCTCACTTGAAATAAGCTGGCATCCTTTGCGTGTGAATGCTGGAATGATTAAATTGACACCATAGCTCTTGCAGCAGGTCCTTCACTGTGAAACCACGATCACCCATCACCTGATCTCCAGCACGCAGATAGTCCAGAAACCCAGAGTTCTGTGTTATATACCTGTCACTGCATTTACCACCATAAGCATCGAAATAAACATGATTATTCCAGAGGGAGAAACAGCCAATAAATATTTCACAGTGTTATTTGCATGTATGATTCACTTCTGGAGTCCAAGTTTTTAGCTTTCTGCAAAACATGTTGCTTTAATTGTTTCACGGGGCAACCATAGAATAAGGTCGTTGGTTTGTTCTGACATTATGTCAATCCACATTCCAACAGTCATGCTGCATGTGACTGGTGGTGTTGAGCAGCTCCACACTCTCATCAAGCCCATCTGAAAGTAAAAGTACATTATACAAACATTAGGGTTCATTTATGAACACACACACACACACACCTATATTATATATATATATATATATATATAAACACACACCTATATTATATATATATATAGATATATAGATAGATATGTATAAATAAACGCACACACAGCATACATATAGGTGCGTGTGTTTATTTGCCAGTTATGAACGAAAATATTAGTATAATTTAATTACTGACTACATAAAATCATAACACTAAAAGCTGTCTCTTAAATCATACCTGGTGTTCTCGATCCTCTGGAGGATACGGTGTATTTTTTCAGGTGGTTTCTCGTAGCCCAGCCACAAAGAAGGATGCGGGTTTTTGTTTTCGGAGCCTGTTCAACACACACTAGTTGCAGCCACAAATTCAGCTTCGTCTGATTATTTGTACAGCCACGAACAGCGCAACAGGTACCCGAGCTCCACAAGACATCTTCGTGACAATATTAGCTCAAAATAACAGAAAACAGAACTTTAACAGAACTTCTACGATGCGCGCAGATTAGCAAGCAAACAACGAGGAGCCAATGCAAAAATTCTACTTCCGGGGTCAAACGGAAGTACGACACATTATCGCTTCTACAGTGACACCTCCAAGAATAAGGTGGATAGCGCCAAGTCATAACAGAAGTTGTCTCAGGGCACTGAACAGAAACATCCCAATATAAAAATAATAAGATAACAGAAACTTTCATATAAAAATAATAAGTTAATAATAATAATAATAATTAATTCAATTTATAACGCACTTTTCATTACTGAAAATCTCAAAGTGCTACACATATATTGAATGCTACACACATTCATAAACCGGTGGCGGCAGACTACCATGCAAGGTGCTTTCCAGTCCTACCGGAACACTATTTATCTGAGGGGACTACTTTGAGTTTAACTCCATGTTGTAAAAGAGCTACAGTAGTTAGCCAGAGTTCTTTCAGGATGAAATAATTTGAACTTCTATTTAAATTTTAATTCTATGAACTTTTTCCTTTTTGTTAAATTTACTATGAATTTCTCACAGGGCTATTTTCAATCAGTATATATATCAAACTTATTAACTTCAATATGTTATGAGTTTTCTTTTCACAGGGGTACACTTTCACAAGAGAGCTGTATGTTTGAAAACCTCATGGAAACACATTTCCACATGTCCAGTGTCTGATGTTGTAGTATGTTACTGAGCTCTCTCACTGATGAGCTAACCGGCTGCAGAAAAATAAACAAAATTATTATTATTATAAAAAAGAGCAAGTTGTCCAGGTTAGCAGCAGGTAGTATAAAATCAGAAACTGTTCTTGTTGAGGAAAATGTTCATATCTGCTTCTCAGGCAGTATGTGTGAGTGTTCACAGACAGTGTCTCCTGCAGTGGACAACATGTTTGCTGGGTGTAGAAGAAGATTGAACACAAATATGAGAAAGCAAGATCTGACAGCAAAGGATGAGAGAAACGCAATTTCGGTCCTGTGTATGTCCTGTACAGTACATATTGCAGATCTGACAATAAAGTTGACTTTGACTTTGACTTTGATAAGTCTTGTGTTGGTTCCACCAGCAGCAGCAGGGTCCTCAGACAGAACGACTGGTGGAATGTCCTGGTACATCTGCAGCCCTCTCTCCACTTGTTTCTTCGTGAGCATGGAGCTGTGACATTACATTGTGCCTCTTCCTCAGCCAAAAGCTCCTCGATTGGAGACTTTCTGGACAGACTGTAGGGAGGTAGTTCCTAAACAAACAACAGGTTCATCAGTATTAGTAAAAAGAGATTATTAAATCATTATTAAGATTGAGAATGTATACAATTCATACACTTTCACTCTCCTCATCCTCCACTCCCTCATTCTCAGGCCTTTCTTCAGACTGCATGGTGACCCCATCATCTCCACAGTCTTCCTCTGTTGACCACAAAGAACATTACTAGTACTGTATTTAGATTTCAGATTTTAATAGCTTTAAAGGACAGTTGTGCATGAATGACATTTCACCTGCTCCATCATCTTTCTCTGGACCTGCAGACACGTCATCCATCTTCTGTTTAACGAGCAGAGCAGCTCTTCTCCATTTTATACCAAGATGGGATTAACTTATTGACAAGTGGTCCATGGTAGGTGGTGTTTACTTGGGTTGATGGTATTTGAGTTGACCTACTGCTTTAAGTGGAGTATAACTTGTTAGCTGCCTTAATGTTGGTATGAGACGTAGTTTATAGTTTTATTTACCTGATGGAGCCGGAGAAGGCGGCAGCAAAAACAGTCCAGCGGAGCGCCACTCTGTTACTTCTGAGGGTCGGACACGGAGGAAGCGAAAATAATCCGGCGGAGTGCGTCAAAGACGGGCCACTTTTTTACTTCTTCACCCTCCTTTGCACGATATAATAATAATAATAATGTCACATTTTGTCATCTGTGTATGTTTCCATACAAGACGAAATTTGTCTCTGCATTTAACCCAACCACCACCAGGTGGTGCAGTGGGCAGCTATAGAAAGCGCCCGGGGAGCTGGGGATGAGGTGTGCTGCTCATAGACACCCCAAGGTATGCAGTGACCGGGGTTCGAACCTGGGTCTTTCGGGTCCCAAATCGGCTGCCCTGCCTCTACACCATCTTGGCCCCTATATAAAATTATTGCAAGTGCTGCACTGACCTGACTGGTCATTTTATTAAAGTTAAGCCACGCTTTCGACCGCGGCTGCTCACTTTCCATGTTTGGGAACACTTCCAGTGGATTCTTCTTTGTTGGTGTTCGGCGGGCGGCTTCAACTTCCGGTGGCGAATTAGGCATCGAAAATAAATGTTTCGAACGATTCCGGAAAAACTGGACAGTTAGTCCCGGTTCCAAATGATTCTCAATCCTTGATGCCCGACCCTACTGAGCATGACTCAGGATGGTTTGAACCACTTTGGCTATGGCTGCCTGAGGCGAGTCAACGGGGGAGAGGGCTGAGCACCATCAAACTGGTTGATCCACGAAGGTGCTTTTTATAAGACTGGGCTTGTTTTGGCTCCTCAGACTGATTGATGAAAAATGAAACATTTCAACAAAAGAAACTGTCCAGAGGACCTGACTTAACTTTGTTGGACAAATTAAAGATACTTTGTTTCCCACATAAAAAAATCAAAAGTAAATCAAATAAAACAAGTTATTTTTAATAATATACTGTAATAATTTATCACTCATTGCAGCAGAGCTAGAAGGAGTCACAGGATTACATTTTATATTTTTACTTTTACAACATATCGCTACACCCAAAAGTAGAACCATTTCAAGTTTTCAAATATACAATTTAATATTTGCATTTTGTTGCCAGGTGTATTAAAATAATGACATTGTTTTATTCTTGACTGTTTTTTCTTAAATCACATAAATTCAGATGCTGAATAACTCTTTATTGGCTGATTGTTCTTAATTTAGACTGGAATACCCTCGTCGTTGGGAAGCTGTCTCCATGGATCCACCCAGATTCAGAAATAGAGACAGAACGCAGAAACTCCGAGGCTGTAAGTGTCTTTTGACTTGATATTTTTAATTAATGTTCACTTTATTTTCTGTTGTTTATAATGAAGCTGGTGAAATCACTGCACTCTTTTGACGTTGGTAAATGTAAGGGCCCGGCATACTCCATCTGAAGCTGAACAGTCGACATGCAGTCACGTGGATGCAGGACGTTTGTTCTCAAACACACCTTTCATGTTTTCATCCAAAATGCTGCTGCCAGAGTCTTAACTGGAGTTAGTGGGAGAGATCACATCTCTCCAGTTTTAGCTTCTCTCCATTGGCTCCCTGTCAAATTTAGAATAAAATTCAAAATCTTACTGCTAACCTACAAAGCCCTCAACAACCTAGCTCCATCGATCCAGCGATTTTCGAAGTTGCATCAGTCCAATTATGTCTAATAAAGTGGAACAATCCATAAATAAGTCACTTCGTGTTCCGCTACTTTGGTGTGGGGGATAAGCACGCGGCACATATTGAGGCTGAGCCTCTCTGCAGGCGTCGCAGGTTCGCGTCCCAGACCCAACGAGCTGTTTCTGCAGTGTCTCTCCCTTCTCTCTACACGTTTCTCCCTCTCCCTCTACAATAAAGGCCACTAGAGCCCAAAAATGTAAAAAATAAAATAAAAGTCACTTCGCCGTATACGTCGCATCTATTATTTGTCACCACTGACGCAGGTGTTGTGCCAAAATCATTTGGTTGCCAAATGGCGGCCGTGGGAGCGTGCACGGGAGGATTTTAACAAGATTAACACTTAAAGGTGTGTCTCAGTCTAACTTTACTTAATAAATGCACTTTGATGGTCTAATCAGCCGCATAACAAAAGCCAATTTGTGGAAGCAGGAGCATGCAGAGGGACAACTCGCTGTGCATTTCTTCAACATTTAACAAGATAAATACCTACAAACAATTGTTTTAAAATATGTCGCTTCTGCACATAAGTCGCAGTGCATGTAAATTATGCAAAAAACTATGACCTATAGGCCAAAAAAGAGTGGATTTCACCACTTCGGATGGAGTATCCATGGTCCGTCATGCTTGTGTCACTGTCTGCTCTGTCTCTCCAGGCTCTCACACAAGAGCTCAACTTTTCAGCGTACCTGGGTCTTCCTGTCTTCATGATCCCTCTGAAGGGGCCCCATAATGCCAATTTAGCCCGAATGCTGCTCAACCACATCCACACCGGGCACCATTCCTCGAATGTAAGACGCACGGGTTCAGTCAGAGAAGGAACGGTGTTCACACGCCAGAGGTTCTTCTTTTGACCGCTCTCCGTTGGTTTTATTTCTATCAGTTCTGGATTCGTGTCCCACTCATGACGACTGAAGACGTTCGGGACGATGTGATTGAGAACGAACCCACGGCTTGTGTTGATGAATCGAGCGTAGACGAGAAAACGTGGAATTGGTTAGTTTCACATCAGTCCCCTTCCTGCACACACAGGTGCTGAATGCATGATTTTTAATGTTTGTTTTTTCAGGTGGCATTCATTTCGAACCCTTTGTGATTACAACAAGCGGCTCTGCCTCGGTGAGACAACCAATATTAACATGCTTGCAGTAAGAAGTAATGTTGGTCCTTGTTTTTACTGAGAATGTGCTTTTTTGTTTTCCTGAAGCGATTGAAATTGGAGAAGACATGCCATCAGATGCAGTTATTGATAAATGGCTCGGAGAACCGATCAAAGCAGCAATACTTCCCACAAGCATCTTTCTAACTAACAAGAAGGGTTTTCCTGTTCTGTCCAAAGCCCATCAGAGGATCATCTTCCGTCTGTTCAAGGTATGATGTGAGGACTGCTCGTTTCACTCCAGAGGGTTTCTTCAACTAAAAACTCACTTGTCTCCTCAGCTGGAGGCCCAGTTCATCTTCACGGGCACCAGTCGGCACACAGACAAAGAGTTCAGGTCCTACCTGCAATACCTGGAATACCTCAGTCAGAACCGGCCTGCGCCCAACGCCTACGAGCTCTTTGCCAAAGGCTACGAAGACTACCTGCAATCACCTCTACAGGTAAAAAACTAACCCTTCTTCAAGCTCCGTGTCGTAGTCGTTTTTTAATGTAAATGTTTTTGTCCTGATTTTAGCCCCTCATGGACAACTTGGAGTCTCAGACATATGAAGTATTCGAGAAGGATCCTATCAAATATTCTCAGTACCAGCAGGTGAGGCATCTAGTATAATCTATAGTGTGATCTAGTATAATCTATAGTGTACCATGTAGTGTGATCTATAGTGTGATCTAGTATACTGTAATCTATAGTGTGATCTAGTATAATCTATAGTGTGATCTAGTATAATCTATAGTGTGATCTAGTATAATCTATAGTGTACCCTGTAGTGTGCTCTATAGTGTGATCTAGTATACTGTAATCTATAGTGTGATCTAGTATAATCTATAGTGTATAGTATAATCTATAGTGTAAACTAGTGTACCGGGTAATCTATAGTATAATCTATAGTGTAAACTAGTATAATCTAGTGTACCGGGTAATCTATAGTATAATCTATAGTGTAAACTAGTGTACCGGGTAATCTATAGTATAATCTATAGTGTAAACTAGTGTACCGGGTAATCTATAGTATAATCTATAGTGTAAACTAGTATAATCTATAGTGTAAACTAGTGTACCGGGTAATCTATAGTATAATCTATAGTGTAAACTAGTATAATCTATAGTGTAAACTAGTATAATCTATAGTGTAAACTAGTGTACCGGGTAATCTATAGTATAATCTATAGTGTGATCTAGTATAATCTATAGTGTGATCTAGTATAATCTATAGTGTGATCTAGTATAATCTATAGTGTAAACTAGTGTACCGGGTAATCTATAGTATAATTTATAGTGTAAACTAGTATAATCTAGTGTACTCTGTAGTGTAATCTATAGTGTATAGTATAATCTATAGTGTAATCTCTAGTATAATCTATAGTGTAATCTAGTATAATCTATAGTGTATAGTATAATCTATAGTGTAAACTAGTGTACCGGGTAATCTATAGTATAATCTATAGTGTAAACTAGTACAATCTATAGTGTAAACTAGTGTACTGGGTAATCTATAGTATAATCTATAGTGTAAACTAGTATACCGGGTAATCTATAGTATAATCTATAGTGGAAAATAGTATAATCTATAGTGTAAACTAGTATAATCTATAGTGTAAACTAGTGTACCGGGTAATCTATAGTATAATCTATAGTGTAAACTAGTATAATCTATAGTGTGATCGAGTATAATCTATAGTGTAAACTAGTGTACCGGGTAATCTATAGTATAATTTATAGTGTAAACTAGTATAATCTATAGCAGGGTTCACCAAGCTTTTTGAAACTGAGAGCTACTTCGTGGGTACGGCGTCATACAAAGGGCACCAGTTTGATAAACTCTTTGGAAATAACAAAGTGTAAAATAAAAAAATGTATAATAAACATAGTTTTAAGAACATATTTTTAAGATAGACATTTTAAAATATATATAAATACAAAAAAGAATAACAACTGAATAAAAATAAATTTTAAATGCAGCTTAGAAGTGAGTTGTGCTATTTTTAGAACAGGTCCGGGGGCACCTCAAATGGTCCTTGGGGCACCTGGGTGCCCGCGGGCACCATGTTGGTGACCCCTGATCTATAGTGTACTCTATAGTATAATCTATAGTGTATAGTATAGTGTATAGTGTAATCTCTAGTATAATCTATAGTGTATAGTATAATCTAAAGTGTAATCTCTAGTATAATCTATAGTGTAATCTAGTATAATCTATAGTGTAATCTAGTATAATCTATAGTGTGATCTATAGTTTAATCTAGTATAATCTATAGTCATCTAGTATAATTTATAGTGTGATCTATATTGTAATCTAGTATAATCTATAGTGTGATCTATAGTTTAATCTAGTATAATATATAGTGTAATCTAGTATAATCTATAGTGTACTCTGTAGTGTAATCTGTAGTATAATCTATACAGTAGTGTAATCTCTGTACGTAAACCTTCTCTTGTCTTGCCCAAAACTTCTGATCCACTCAAGGTAATTTAATGAAACTTCATACATGTATCCATCATCACTACACAGTCTTAACATGTGTTAGCATCATCCCAGCTACAGAGTCAAGGTCACAAATCAAGGTCAAATGTTTTTGGGTCTTTGCTGTACAACATTTTGTTGACAGGCCATATGCAGGGCTCTTTGTTTGTGTTGGCATCTTTAAACTTGTCTTTTCAGTTATACTAATCTGTATTTAAGAAACTTTATGTGAACAAGCTGAAAACGGGTTTAATTTGTGTGCCACTTTAGATTTTAATTGCTTATTGTAGTAAATGAGTTATTAATAATAATAGAAGCAAAATACAGTACTCAGCAAAACAATGTGATATAAACATTGTTGTTTTTGAACAGTTGTAGTTTGAGTGCTGCAAACTGACATCACAGATGTTTATTTTATTTTCCCCCTTTGCTTTTTGACTATTTAAAATGAACATACTGTATTGGGAACAAAGTCAGATTTTAGCTACAGCCTGGTGGCAGTTTTCTGTAATCACTGCTAAAACTGCCAGGTTTTTAATATGAATACCTTTGTTTTAAATATTTTTATGGAATGGTTTTTTTATCATTAGCTGCCATTAAAACAAGTTAAAACTTTCATACTGCTTATATATGTCTATTGAAATAATTTCGTATTATCTAAATTTGGACTTTGTGTCTTCTTGGACGGCGGGCTAACTGCGGTTCGCAGGGGTCGTGGCGGCCCTGGTGGGTGTGGGCTGTTGGTTCTGCTGTTGGCGGCCCTCGGGGCCGTGTCCCTCTCATTAGTCCCTACAATCAGTCTACTGGACCAGCACAGCGTGGGAGGGATGAGGCTGTAATACCTGGGGGTTACCACACACAAGCAGCCCTGTAATCTTCAGAATTACACAAATCTAGTCTGGAACTGATTAAACCGCCAGATTAGATTAGTGTTTCAACATCAGCCTGAAACAGGCAGCAATGAGCGTACATGCAAAGCACATGCAAACTGTGCGAAGGCTCTTGACGCTCAGTCTTTGTCAGAAGTGCCTGATCACGATGCGGACAAAAGGTCCCAGGTGTCTTGTGCAAGTCTGTGCTCGTATTTTCAAACGCTTTGGAGTCCCTGTTAAATTTCATGCAAATCTGCAGAAGTGTGATCTTGCCACACTGCAACCTCGTCGCCATCACAGCTTCGAAACTGTCCCACTTTGGTCAAGGCTGGCACAGACTCTTGTAATAACAAGTCACAGGCTGAAGACAGCAGGATCCAT
>JBBPBX010000079.1:112445-125959 GCA_038048925.1 Garcialebias charrua | reverse complement strand
CAAATACAACAGTGTACGTATCTTAGGAGAATTATTTGTATTTTAGGAACCACAGTGCACACCTCCAGTCATTTGCACAGTCTTCTGGCATATTCAAAGCTTTAACATACATAATGAAGGGATTCCATATACACTCAAACAAGTCCTGTTTGCCCTTTAATGCATATGTAATCTTTTCCAGAGGAAGAGCAGATGTCAGATCCATTGGTTGACAGTCGGTCTATGAGTCTTTTTCCAAAATAATGATGAATAATGATAGATCTTTTTCCATTGAGCAAACTTAAGTTTATAAATGTTTGTTCATTCTTAGTGTAGTTGTGTTTTTCAGGGTAAAGTCCAAACAAAAACCACTTTGGATCCAATATCATTTGTTTAGAAATGATTTCCTTACTTACATCCTTCTTTCCAAAACAGCATCATTTCCCAACAGTACCACACACAGTGAGTCAGAGTCCCTCTGTCTTCTGTACAATGTGGACATACACCAGGTATCTCCCTATTAAACCCATTAAGGTCTGCATGTGATCTTTTAGTGATCTCTCAGACAGTTTGGTCAGAGCATGAGAGCAGATCATGTGGTGGAGTCAGCACCAACAAACCAGTCTGAACGATTCAAACTGCAGCTGGTTTCTGAGGACAGAACCACTTTGTACAGCAGGAACCTGTGTGTGTACAAAGCAGTGAAACAATTAATTGAACAGCAGATTCTAGATGATCTTCATGGTGTTTTTATAAGTATCGAGCAGCACTGTAACAAACAATTGAATAAAGTTGTGATTATGTTTTTTTTGTTTTTGTTTGATAGCTTTCTCATTAATTGTTATGCAGCGCCCCCTAGTGGTGAGCATAAAAAGAGCCGCTTTAAATGTGTAAATATGACGCTGCACAAAGACGAGCATTATTACGGTTATGCTGTGTTTTCATGCATCAAATACAGCATAGATGAGGCAAAATAAAGGTAGTTCTGGATATATACAAACTAACATGTTGGCTTTTAACTAAATTATTTTAACAATTGTTAAAAAAAACTATGAAGGTGTAATGTTTTCCTTTTTGTTGTTGGCTTTAGTAGGGATAAAATTCACAGTCCTCTCAACAGCTGAGGTTGGGCATTGGATGTGAAGAAAATAATTTCAGTAAAGGATAAGAGGACCAGCTGAACAACAGCAGAGTGATGTGAAAATGACTTGGCAGAAACCAGTGCATTTCTGGTGGATTCTGTCCTGGGAATTCACGAAATAACCATCTGAGCAAACAATGTTGACTTTACTGTCCTGATAGTGAACAAAGTAATTTAATTTTAATCAGACTTGCTAAAAAAAAAACCATTTTGTTGGGTTGTGCTGATTATGGTAAATGTTTGTTTTAAATATTAAAGATACATCTGCCAATAACCTTAGTTCCCCCCCCCCCCCTTTCTCACAAGGTAACTTGTTACAAACTATTGATTACATCTGATGTTGACGTTTGAGATGGGCTAATGTTTTATGACTAGCTGATTTTGTGTAGATCAAACGGGTAAACATACACTTTAAAAATGACACAAGCTTATTTTATTTACAAAGGAAAGGGACTGCTTTACTTAGCTGACTTTTCAAAATAACTTTAGATAAATGGCAAATGCTCCCTCTTTCAAACTTAGTAATGCTATTGCAGTATTTTCTATTCTGTTTATTTATTTATACAGCGCCAAGTCCCAACAGAAGTAATCTCAGGGCACTGAACAGAAACATCCGTACATAAAAATGATAATTTAACATTATTTATCTGAGGAGCAGACTGCTCTGAATTTAACTCCCATCGCAGACTCTCATCTTGAGCAAGCACAAAGATGAAGGAAAAACTCCCTCATGAGGAAGAAACATTTAACAGAACCAGGCTGAGGACAAGCAGCCACCTGTTGGACTGGCTGGGTTTGGTAGGAACGGATACACAATGACAGGTCAAGAATCACTTGTTAAGATAGAAATAGTATCAAATGAAAACTTAAGTTTTAACAATTAATTTAAGGAAATTAGATCAATTTTTCTTCCAGTAGTCTGAGTCTATATATACCATACCACTTTATTTATAGAGCACTTAAACAGACACAAGGCCAACCAAAGTGCTGTACAATATAAACAAATACTGTAAGCATAGCAAACAGGAAAAACATAAAATAAAAATATAGATACAGAGTGAAGAGTTCTGACACCGTTTTATACTTTTTACTGATTTTATATGCTCAGGAAATGTTACTGTTTGATTAAACTATTCTCTCTGTACTTGAGACGAACACTAATTACATGGTTTACTAGATGTGAACTATAACATGTATTAGTCTTTAGGTAATATAGTCTACCAAAGTATATACCGGTACTATGTGTGATGTGTTCTGGTTACAGAGCACACTGTTGACCAGAGGCAGTAACTATGTTACCTGCACTGGATGAATACAGACTACCGTATTTTCTGAACTATAGGTCTTGGCTTTTTATCGTTTTTTTCATGGCCTGCGACCTATAGTCAGGTGCGACCTATATATGGCTTTTTATAAAATAAGCTGATTTGTAATCATTTATTAACAAAAATTAAACTGAGACACACTCTTACAATAATGTCAGCTAACAAATATATTTTTTAGGTGTTTATCCTGCTAAAATTATTCATTTATTAAAGAAAAGTTCAGCTCAGACACATATTTGCTATAATTTTTATCAAACAAATAATTGTTTTTAAGTGTTAATCTTCTTAAAAGCCTTGCTGTGCGCTCCTGTGGCAGACATTTGCAGCAGAGCTAAACACGGTCCACATTTTGACGTAGGTGCGACCTATATTCAGGTGCGACCTATACAGTACAGTATATGGATTTTTCCAATTCTTTGGCAATTATTGGACAATGCGACCTATACTCGGGTGCGACCTATAGTCCGAAAAATACGGTACACTGTACTTGATTAGGCTGTGATTATATGAAAAAGTGAGCTCATAAGCTAAATGAAATAGTAAACCATGTAATAATACCCTGATGCATGCTCAATAATCCAGGTAGAAAAATCTAAAAAAGCTAAGTCTGGTCCTCTGGACATAAAAAAAAAAAAGTAAAAACGGACAAAAATGTCTACAATTTTTTTTTTTATGTCCAGAGGACCAGACTTAGCTTTTTTAGACATGTAATTAGTGTTCGTCTCAAGTACAGAGAGAATAGTTTAATCAAACAGTAACATTTCCTGAGCATATAAAATCAGTAAAAAGTATAAAACGGTGTCGTAACTCTTCAAAATAGCAACAGAAACTAACTAAAATGGCGAACAATGTATATTACAGAGAGGATCAAAACAAATCACACCGTGTTAAAGGCAAGAGAATAGAAATGGGTTTTCAAGCGAGACTTAAATACGGTACTGTGAGTGAGGGAGCCTGCCTGACACTCAGTGGCAACTCATTCCACATTATTGGACCTGCAACAGAGCAAGCCCTGTCACCTCTGAGCTTACGGCGAGTATCTGGGATTGAGAGAAGCATCTGGTCTGCTGACCTCAGAGAGCGCCGTGGGACACATGATAACAAGCCAGTCCTAACTATAAGATTGATCAAAAAGGAACGTCTTAAAACTGGACAATGTGTCAGCCTCACAGGCAGAAACTGGAAGTTGTTTCCACAAGAGAGGAGCCTGATAACTGAAAGATCTTCCTCCCATTCTGCTTTTGAAAACTCTAGGAACCACAAGTAAACCTGCAGTCTGAGATCGAAGTGCTCTGTTAGGAAAATATGGAATAATAAGATCTCGTATATAAGATGGAGCTAGGTTGTTGAGAGCTTTGTAGGTTAGAAGTAAGATTTTGAATTCAATTCTGGATTTGACAGGGAGCCAGTGGAGAGGAGCTAAAACTGGAGACTTAAAAAAAAAAATAGTTGTCCTTTTTCCTCCTTCGTCAGTGTTTCTTTATTTTCTGCTCTTTGTCTCTCTCCTTTGTTCAGAATGTGACTGCCAGCCCACGACCCACAGCCCAGGACCTGGCTGGCTTTTGGGACATGCTGCAGCTCTCCATCGAAGACATTAGCCTCAAGTTTGATGAGCTCTACCATCTCAAGTCCAATGATTGGCAGCCCATGCCATCTGCTGCTGCCCAGTCGCCCCCTGAGCGGAAGGTACTTCCCACCTATGCTGCCCAGTGCCCTGGCTGGGGTAGGAAAGCCGCCGTAACCGGCCTCTCTCCTCCCACCACCACCATCATTTCTCCCGCCCTTTTGTTATTTTTTTAACGGTTCCAGCGTGGAATGACCTCTAACAAGACTTCCCTGGCTAACATAGAGGAGTCAAAGAGATCCCTCTAGGCATGCATGTGGAAAGAATTGTTTCAAAGAGGGCTGACACTGGTGTGTTTTTAGGCGTAAAGCCCTACTTTGAGCATGCATGTGTCATTTTCCTGTTTGTGTCTGTGTGTGTTGCAGTGGAGCATGGCTAAGAGGCACTGGCTCATGTGACAGAATGTCTTGCTTTTCCTCTTTAAACAATCACATCTGTGTTTGTGTAGCTGTTCTGTGTGCTTTGACTATTAACATCCACCTCCGTTGTCTGTGTTATCTGAAGAAAAGGTGTTTTTAACCAGCAGCTGCAGTTTTTTGCTGTGTGTGGAGTTGGAGCATTGTCACATCACTTGATTCTCTGTCAAGGTCCTCATCCCATTTTTAAGTGAAAACAAAATACTTAAAACTACTGGTGTCAAAATGGGATTAAGTAGGAATTATTTTTGCCCACCAGTTATTTGACTCAATTGCTTTTTTTGGGCTTCTTTAAATAAAAAGGGGTAATTAAAATAAACTGACGCATGCTCAATAATCCAGGTAGATGAATCAGGTCCTCTGGACAGATTCTTCTTTGTTGAAACGTTTCGTCTTTTATCCAAAAGACTTCTTCAGTCTGAAGCCGGGTTCCCACCGAACGTGTCTTGAGCATCAAAAACGCTCTCAACGCACGGTGTTGGCTGCTTGTCAACAGATGGCTGTTCACACCGAAGACGCGCAGTGGGAGGAGCGTCTTGGTCCTTTTCCGGTCGGGTTTGTTTTGTTTTTTGTACACTGGGCAGATAAAATCAGCTGTACGTGAGCCTCGTTACTACTTGAGTGGGTTTTCTACGAGCCGAACTGCAGCTCCGAAAGTCTTTGTTGAGATTAAAACGTTTTTTTTATGTTTGGGGTGATCGTACGCTCGAGCGGACAGCGGCAACTGTAAAAATGCCAAGTTTCTTACCGGAGACTGGTTTCTTAATGGAGGCTCGTTGGGCTAAGTTTAAAAAGTCCAAAAAAAGTCCTGTCGTCGTTGCGTCATCACATAGCAGAGGCTCTCCCGATTGGTTGCTGCTGAGCGGCGAGCAGCCAAAGTTCAATTATTTGAACTCCAGCAGCGGCTGCTCTGGACGCTCCGCGTGCGCGGAAAAGAACTGCCGCGCTCTGCCGCGCTGCTTGAACTGCTCAAAACGCGCCGCGTCACGCTTCGCCGCTCCTCGCCGCTTCTCCACGTAGACTTTGCATGTAAACCAGCTGCTTCCGTTGCTCGAAACACATTTGGTGGGTAGCCGGCATGAGGCTTAAGGCCCCAATATACCTGTTTCTTTTGCCTCATGCCGCTCGGCGCCGTGGGAGCGCCGTGGGAGCGCCGCGGCAAAAGCCTTTGATCGCGGGTGTGAACGCGCCAAGCTCCAATTTTACTACGCCTACGCGCGCGCGTTGATAAACTGCCTCGCGTGTCAGCAAATGACCAATCGGCAACCTCAATTTGTCCTGTAGCCTGCACTCCAGAGAGCTGCGCTTGCACAGAGTATAATATGAACTGCCTGCGCGCAGCTCACGCCAGTCCAGCGGCACTGGGCACAAAGAACAGTATACTGGGGGCTTTCAACAAACTATCTTAGTGGATCGACCAGTTTGTTGTTGACATTCAAAGCTTGCTGTTCACATGTAAAAGGAGGACCATCACCCTAACAATTGGTTGTTAGTTCCCTGATGGCTGCTTGTTATTGACAGAGGGCTATGATCCTTGCAATAACAACATCATTAGAGGGTGATAGATGAACACGGAGGTCTCTGCCCCTGTTTGAAGATGGGTGGGTTCTCTTCACAGTCTTCCTTTACTCCTCTCTCAAACCATCATTCCTCTCAATCAAGCAATCCATGTTCTGTGGTGATGTGGTATTCTGTATTTGATGTTCTGAGTTTCCAACTAAAGGAATGAGTACAGGGGCCAGATATTTGGAAACATTGTAAGTGACAGAGATGCTAACAATCAGTTTTAAAGGTACGCCTTGTTAGTGATTTTTTGTTTAAACCAAACCATCACATACCTGGCGTCTGTACTGTACTCATCCCTTTGTTTGGCAGCTCAGAACACCACATACAGCACACCATGACTTTGTGGATAAGGTGAGGGATGTCATCATAGAGACTGGTGAAACGATGGTCTCTTTTGATGTCACATCACTCTTTACGTGCATTCCTGTTGATGAAGCAGTAGAGGTGGTCTGTTTAAGGTTAAAATCAGACACCACTCTGAGCAGCAGGACCACGCTTTCCACAGAACAACTGTGTCAACTCTTGAAACTGTGCCTGCAGTCAACCTACTTCACATATGGGGAGCAATATTATAGGCAGAAACATGGGTGTGCTATGGGGTCTCCAGTTTCTCCTATTGTTGCCAACCTGTACATGGAGGAGGTAGAAAAGAGCCTTGACGTCCTTTTCAGGGAGACCACCAAGTCATTGGTTCAGGTATGTTGATGACACCTGGGTTAAAATTAAATCTCAGGAAGTCCAACATTTTACTGATCACATCAACTCTGTGGATAAATACACTGCCTGGCCAAAAAAAAAAAAGTTGCCACCTGGATTTAACTAAGGATATAGGTACGAGCCTCCTATTGGATAATGACTGCATGGGCAATTGTCTTTTGGCTGGCAACAAATTATTTAACCCCAATTGGTGCAATGAGTTGCTTCTCATTTCTTAAACAACCATGTTGAAAGACACATCATGTGGTCGTGGAAAATATGTCAAGTCTGTTTGAGAAGGGTCAAATCATTGGCATCAAGCAGAGAAAACATCTAATGAGTTTGCAGAAACTACTAAAATTGGGTTAAGAACTGTCCAATGCATTATTAAAAACTGGAAGAATAATGGGGACCCATCGTCTTTGAGGAAAAAATGTGGCCGGAAAACAATCCTGAATGAGCGTGATAGGCGATCACTTCAAAGTTTGGTGAAATCAAATATTGTAGAAGAAAAACAACAGTAGCACTCAGGGCTATGTTTAATGGTGAAATTGAGAGAATTTCCACATGCACAATGTGAAGGAAACTCAAGGGATTGGGACTGAACAGCTGTGTAGTCTTGAAAACCACTAATCAGTGAGGCTAACTGGGGGGGGGGGCTTCAATTTGCTAGGGAGCATAAAGATTGGACTGTGGAGCAATGGAAGAAGGTAATGTGGTCTGACAAGTCCAGATTTACCCTGTTCCAAAGTGATGGGCGGATCATGCCTAGTGCCTAGTCATCAATGCAAGATCTTGGTGAAAAATTAATGCAACACTGGATGGAAATAGATCTTGTGACAATGCAGAAACTTATCAGAACAATGCCACAGCAAATGGTGCTGTAATCAAAGCTAAGTGCGGTCCAACGAAATAGTAGTGTGTGACCTTTTTTTGGTGGTGACTTTTTTTGGCCAGGCAGTGTATATAAAGTTCACACAAGAAGGTGTAAAAAAATGGCAGGTTGGCTTTCTTGGACTGTGAGGTCTCAGTTTCTGATAGAGGATATTTGCAAACTGAGGTGTACCGCAAACCCACTCACACAGACCAGTATTTACAGTTTGACTCCCATCACCTGCTGGAGCACAAGTTAGGGGTCATCAGGACTCTGTACCACAGAGCAGACAGTGTCCCCACTAACTCAGCAGCCAGACAGAAGGAGAAATCACACACAAGACAGGATCTACACACCTTGGGGTGTCTATGAGTGCACACCTAATTCTCCAGCTCCCCGAGCGCTGACTACGGCTGCTCGCTGCACCACCTGGTGGTGGTTGGGTTAAAGGCAGAAGACCAATTTCGTCTGTCAAGTATGGGAAACATACACAGATGACAAATGTGACAAATTATTAAATTAAATTATCTAGAGAAATGTGGATATCCTAACTGGGCCTTCCTGAAAGCAGAGAAGAAACCCAAACAGGTCTCCAGCCAGCCATCAGGTGAAAAAGAGGAACCCAGACTTAGACCAGTATTCCATGTGTTGTGGGAGTTTCAGAGAAATATGATGTCCCAGTGGCTTTCAAATCAAATACATTACGGCAAAGACTGGTTCATCCCAAAGATCCAGTCCCCCGGCACAAACAGAGTACAGGTAGTCCCCGACTTACGAGCGAGATCCGTTACAACGAGTTGCTCGTAACACGGAAATCTCGTAATTCGGAACGACCGCCACGTGTCTCGTAAGTCCGGAATTTCGCTCGTAAATTGGAACGGTTTTGCTAGCGCGACTACAAACACTCGTTTTTCATCGAAAAACTGCTTACGAGTGCATAAAAATGATCGGAAACGTGTGTCCACATGTTTAGCTAACGAACTGTGGTGAAAAAACACAGAAAAACTCTGTATTTTTTGCGTTTTTTCAAAAAATTCGCCAGCTCGTAAGTCCGGAACCTCGTAGGTCAGAGCGCTCGTAAGTCGGGGACTACCTGTACAGTAATATTGTGTATGCTGTTCAGTGTCAGGAGGGCTGTGATCAGTCTTACATCGGGGAAACTAAACAGCCACTGGCCAAAAGGATGGCCCAGCACAGAAGATCAACATCATCAGGTCAGGACTCTGTGGTCTACACTCATCTCCAGGCCAGCGGTCACTCTTTCAGGGATGAAGATGTTCACATCCTTGATAGAGAGGAACGATGGTTTGAGAGAGGAGTAAAGGAGGCCATCTTTGTGAAGAGAACCTGTCCATCTTTAAACAGGGGCAGAGGCCTCTGTGTCCAACTGTCCCCCTCTGAAGCCCCAGTATACTCCTGCTTACATCCATACGCAGAGGTACGCACCTACTCAGAGGTACAAGCGTACCCCTGCAGGGCATGTACGCGTAAAGCTCAAATTTTACGACCACGTACGCAAACGCGGTGTCTCACAATAAACTGCCTGGCGCCGGACTGTTTTGTATGTGATACCAATGTATTAAATTCCCCTTCTTCATCCCTGATCAGGCCTTTTCTTTTGTTTGTGTTTTGCCAAAAGGCAAGTGATCTCTTCCTCCTCCGTTGACGCCATGACTGAAATGATGAGAAATGAACAA
Organism: Garcialebias charrua; assembly: GCA_038048925.1. Classification (NCBI taxonomy): domain Eukaryota; kingdom Metazoa; phylum Chordata; class Actinopteri; order Cyprinodontiformes; family Rivulidae; genus Garcialebias; species Garcialebias charrua. The sequence goes on along the minus strand of JBBPBX010000079.1, from coordinate 116,641 downwards.
ATTTGTCACGAGCGAATTAAACTCAGGTCCAGCATGGCTGCAGGAGGTTCTAGAGATTTCCTGGTGTGCTGGTCTGATGTGTGGGGTACAGGACCAGCGCTCCATTTTTTTTTTTTTTTAGAACTTTTTATTAACAACATATAAACACAGAACACCGCTGCGGCTGCAAGCACTTTTTTTTCTCGACCCGTCACTCAATTCAGTAGGCGTGTCAGCAAATGACCAATCGGCGACCTCAATTTGTCCCGTAGGTAAACGCTCCTTGTCTGTGGAGCTGCGCTGCAGGCGCTCAGGGTGGATACTCGAGTATGATGTCTGAACCCTCTGCATACAGTACGCGCGTACGTACGTGTGAACGGATGTACGTGGGAGTATACTGGGGGCTTAACAAGGCTGTTATTGCATCACTCAGCCCACTGTGAAAAGCAAACAACCATCAGGGCACTTACGACCAGTTGTTAGGGCTCTAATGATCCATTGTCATTGTGATGGTCCTCCTTTTACATGTGAATAGCTAGTTCTGACTGTCAGCAGCAAACTAGTTGATCCACATTGAGAAGGTGTTATTTATGACTGAGGGGCCGTTTACATGGCACTTATTTTGAGTGAAACCATACCTTTCTCTCTGCGGTTCTGCCGATCGTTTACACGACACCAGTGCCCCCCCCCTCTTTGAATCCAAAGGTTTCTGAATCCACCTTAAGCCTCGGATATAGTCGCGCTTTGGTCCGCAAGCTGGAGCGCACGTGCTGCGCGCGCACTGTGCATGCGTTTATAGTGTGGCACGGCAGCGCTTGGCAAAGTGCTGTTCTTTTACTGACCAGCAGGTGGCAGTACCCTCTAAAACCTGTGCATATGTTGCAAGAAAGGGTGTAGAAGAAGAAATCTACCGTAGAAGAAGAACTGTTTGAAATCACACAACAAAAACAAATAGCTTTCTGCTCGCGTGCTGAACTGTTGTCTTTATTTGCGGTTTTAATGCATGGAGTCAGCGGAGGAGAAAGCGATCACGTGACTTTTGGCGAAAAAACAAAAGAAAAGTCCGACTCCAGATCAGGAATGAAGGAGAATTTAATACATTTTGTGTCACAAAACATTCCTCCATGCGTCGCGACGCCGTTTCCACGACCACAGCGGCGCAGACAGCTGCAGAATCTGGCGTGAAGGCTGGCGTGAGGTCCACACCCGACCTGTCAATCAATTCAGCGCGCGCGCTAGGCTTGCGGAGCTTCAAAATCTGGGAGGTGCACGACCACGCGCGAAACCAACGCGCTGGCCAAAGCGCGGGGGCGGGGACTTCGCGATTGCGTCACTTTGGCCGCGCGCCCTATGCGACGCGTCAACTATATCCGAGGCTTTACAGAGTGGAGTTTTTTTGCTGAATCCCTGTTGATAACATAAACATCTCCCGCTGAGCTTTTGTTTGAACCACATGCACGCAGCATGCACGCGCGGACAGACGGCATCAACAATGGCGGCGGACATAAACCGCTTTCTGAACTACAACTGATGGAATATATTTTGAGTCTCATATTTAATTAATCTACACCTGAATGTAGCTGCATCTGTGTTGGATGAGACACAGTCAGATCCAGTTCTAATATAACTGTTTATTGAACGAGGCAGACAGATATTTCTCATGACAGGCTGCACTATGACATACTAAATGTGCTAAATAATAACAGTTTAACAATAATAAACAGTATTTATGTTAGTGTGGGAGATATATAAAGTTATCTGAGCTAAATGAAGCTATCCGGACTCGTTACGTCATTTAAACGATGCGTAACATGTTGCGTGTTATTAAAGTTGAAAATGAAGACACCAGGTTTATTTTGTATTTATTTATTTATTCAACACCTCAAACTGTATGTCACAAACACTGATAATTTAATTGAACACTATTAAAAACACGTTAACCGAACTGTAACTACGTTATTGAACTGGACTCTGCTGTGTTTTCATCAAAGATACTGGTCCCACATCCGAACCGGTCCGTTTGGTGGAACAACAGCTTCTCGACCTCGCAGGAAAAAAAAAAATCGGTTGTTGTGTGATCGAAGTAAACACAAGGAAACATTATTAAGAACGTTGATTTACCTGTTGTAAATGGACGTGACACACGTCCAATGCTGAGCACTAAAAGCGCAATGTTATTAGTGGCCGCACCGACCTGAGATGCACACTGATGAATTTTGTCTTGCATCTTTGTGGCGATCTGGTCACCGGGGGCTGGAGGCGAGATCCGCTTGCCGACGTGCTTTGTTGACCTGACTCCAAAAACTGCTGACAAGCTGGGCTCCAGTGGTGGAACAGCGGGGAACGCCTGGGCCGTGTGCCCCTGGACCCTCGTGATGGGCACAAAAGTTGATACTGGTGCCCTCAGCTTGAGTGGTTTGTTGCCCGTGCTCTGCAGGAGTGTTGACACATCCGCAACACTGGGCCAGACCGGTTCTGCTTGCCCGCCATGTTTGGGCGCGAACCTTCCCGCCAGAAGAGAAGATGCGACTTCGTGGTGCCTTCAGGGGCCGTCAGTCCGCAGCCCACTTTATGATCCCGGGTAGGACGTGGAGGAGGGTGGAGTGGTTACCTTGCGGGCCCGGGGTTTCGGCCGGAGGTGGAGGCGAGTCCGCAGGCACTGGTGACGGAGCCTGGCTGCTGGCGGCCTCGGAGCGCGTGGAGGGTGTCGGTTCCGGTCCTCCAGACGTGCGGGCTGGACCGCATGCGTCGGCCGGTTCGGTTCCTTCGTTGGAAGACAGGGCCGGTCCCGCGCTTTCCATAGGACAAGGTGGGACACGGCTGCTAGCTCTCTCCTGGGGACGGAGGAAGGGCGAGGCTGGCTCCGAACCTCCAGAGGAGGAAGGACCGCCGCCGCTAGCTGTCTCCGAGGACGTCAGCAGGGCTAGCTCCCGTAGCCACCCGCAGTCCGCTGTGTCCTCCCTCGGCTGATGCTCTATATCCCGCAGGAGAAGAGCTCTAGCCGGCGCTGCCTTTCCTCCTCCGTCAGCCGAAGACACGCTGGGCAGGCAGAATGGGGTCCCATAGCCTGCTGAGCGTGGGAGGCTCCGAGGCATCCCTCGCAGAGAGCGTGCAGGTCGGATGCCAGGATGAAGCCCAGGCCAGAGGTTAAAAGTTGATCTCGTAGACATCATGTTTAGTTGAAGTTCGTCTGTTGGCATGAAGAAAAATTGGGAGCAGAACCACGGTCCACGGAGGCTTTATAGTGGGCCGAGGGCGGGGCCCACAGCAGGTGGGCGTGGACAGCAGGTGGTCTACAATGTTGGCGCGAAGCGCGCGGGTTTAACCTAATAGGTGTCGCTTTAAAGGGTGGAGCTTACATGAAATAGAACAGGTCTGTTTCTGTTCTGGACATGGACTCAGGAAAACGTCCACAAATCCCTGTAAATCCAGTTCACTGTGCCATCCACAAATGCTGCTTGAAGCTCAATCTTTTTCTTAATTTTTATTAAACAATCCATAATTAAAAAAATTAAAAATTAAAGCTTTTTATTATTACACTGCAGACTGTTGTTTAAGAGTGACATCAAATGTTTGGTTGTCTGACAGGCCATAATATTCATCACTATTTAGTACTGTTTACCTAGAAATCTTGACAGGTGTGGTATTAACACCCAGTCAAAAGGAAATTATAGTTTTCGCTCAAAAAGAGGCGGGAGCTTTGCACAGAGGGTAATTAGCTGGGTGTGTTGCTCCGGTCCATCAGTCTGAATGTTTTGGCTGCCATGTTATCTTTGTCATGAGTTAAGTCCACCGTACCCATCAATTCATGTTACCATTTCATTTGTTTGACAATTGACTGTTCTTAGCGTTTTATGTATTTTTCCTGTTTTCAGTTGCTTGTACTGTGTTTTGTTTGTCTAAATTTCTAAATGTGAAATCAAATCAAGCTATAAAGAAGAAAAATCAAATTGCCTAAATGTTTTGGCAAAGTCCACATCCTGTCTAAACTGTAAAGAACAATCAGTCCAACCCTTGGGGGCACCTTAATTTTGTGCTCCACCTCTGTCCCTTGGACACAAAAAATACCCTTTTGAAAAAGGCCTTAGAAATGCAATGTATCAAAAATAGATCTTCCAATTTTAATGAATGTCATTATTTACTTCAGTCCTTGCCTTACATAAACTTTTATGAACTTTTGGAATTTTACTTACTGTATTTTTATTTACTTAATTTTT
>JBBPBX010000079.1:93876-106343 GCA_038048925.1 Garcialebias charrua | reverse complement strand
TATATATATATATATATATATATAGACTCGAACCGTAGTAACGCACGTCCTGGTGTTGTTTCCAAGATAAGACGTTCCTTAAAGGAACGTCAATAAAGTGAAGCTTTTCACAGCTTGAAATAGATTTATAACAGGCATGTTATAAATCTTTTAACTGAATGACGTGTCCTTAGCGTGTGACTGGCGTTCATTCAGCTCTTTGGGGAACCTCATGGCTTGAGGTCCTCCACCGACTCTCACAGTTCCAGCAACAGCTTAGAACTTTAAGAAAGGATCTGTGATCAGACTTGTTCTTCCCCGATTGGTCCAAACGAACCAGTGGAAGAGTTAGTGCATGAAGGTCACTCGGATAGGAGAAGATCAGTTTTTTAGAACAGAGAAGAAGTTGTTTAGAATGAAGAGAGAGAAACAGATTAGACTGGAGCCAGCTTCATAAAACAACTGATTAAAACTGTGTTCTAACTTCTAACAAAACTGAGGAGTTCAGTCTGACATATTAATTCACTTTCACCATTTGATTCATCATATGAAGAAGTGACCATAATTTTGAAATAGCATAAAACATGATCAAACAATGACAAGTTATTCTCAGAATTAATTCTGAATTAACACACATTAAAAGGAAGTCTCTTCTGAAATAATGTGTTTTCAAATAAATGTAATAAAATAGTGTTAATGTCTTTTTACTGAAAGTATCAGTGAAAAGGTGTCACTGGGACATATCAAAGAGACGAAGGTGTATCAGAGAACACCGTCTGGTTCACTACACAGCCCGGGAAGTAACACCGAGGACCACAAACGTAACTGCAACACTTCTTGGACAGAATATTATTGCAGCCCTCAAAAATGAATTTGACAACCTGGAGAGCTCAACGGTCCTGTCACTCGCCACTTTGCTGGATCCTAGATTTAAAATGATCGGATTTTAAAGTTCAGAAAAGGGCCAGATTTCTGTTCGGAAACTTACAGGTGAATGTGCAGCAGTGGTTAACTTTACTAAATGTATTTTTATTATTTTGCTTTTTATAACCTTTATGTATTTTATATTTCAATTTGTCACTGATAATGTTTGAAATGTATTCATTTGTTAAGGGGCGGCCGTGGTGTAGTGGTAATGGCAGTCGACCCCTGATAGGAAGGTTGGAGGTTCGAATCCCGCATCCGCCCACCATGTGTCGTTGTGTCCCTGGGCAAGACACTTAACCCCGAGTTGCTCCCGGTAGGTCTGGATGGCGCCTTGCAAGGCAGACTACCACTACCGGTGTATGAATGTGTATGAATGGGTGGATGGCTGGTATTTTAAAGCGCTTTGGGGCTCCTCACAGGGGGCTGGAAAGCGCTATATAAATAAGCTCCATTTACCATTTATATATGTGTATGTATGTATGTCTTACCTGACCTCAAAGGGCCTCTGTACAATTCTGACGTGTGTCAAGTCTGTTCCAACATTTATAGACTCTATTCTCCACCCCGTGAAGTCCCTATCCATCAATCAGACACACATTAGCTGTCCTCTCTTTCCACTGAGTACATGACACATAATCAGCATCAAGACACGCATGATCTGAGTATTCCCGGTAACTTAGCACATGATCAGGTTTTTAGATTGCTCCACTAAGAGCCAGGGTCACTCCGACCTATCAACTACTCTTTTACTCTTTATTAATTATTTTATGATCCCACCAACACTCAGATGATGTGAACTATAATTTAACTTCATTTCCCTGAGCAAGAACCTGACGTTTTGTTCCTCATTAGAAATAAGTCACTATTTTCCTCCTGACAGCAGAAAGTGTCATGGTTTGATTTTAAAATTAGCAGTTCTTGAAAATACATTATTTATCGGCTTATCTAACAGTAACTCTACTATTGTTATATGATCTATTTTCCATAAGTCATTATTAAACCTTATATTCACCAATCCATAGTATGTTATTTTCCACCATTTATAATTAAATGTTATTTTATTCCCAACACGGTGGATCAGTAGAGTTCAAACTCTTCAGAGATGTTTTGTGATCTTCTCCAGCCTGATGAGCATCAACAGATCTTTTTCTGATCTCCTCAGAGATCTCCTGTGTTCCACCAACATGTTGTGAAGATCAGACGTTCTTCTTCTTCTTCTTCGATGGTGTTTTCTGGCAGTTTACAAACTCAGTGTATTACCGCCATCAACCGGACGGAGATGTAATTCAAGAGTCTATGTACTTTCAATAAAGATCAGACGTTGATAGATCCTGATCTTTAGATCCAACAGGGTGATCACACCTGATCATCATCACTGATTGAAAACACCTGACTCTAATTTCACCTTCAGATTAATGATAATCCTGGAGGTTCACATACTTTTACCACTAATAAGAAATATTGATCATTATTATCAATAAATAAATGATCAAGTTTAATATAGTCTCATTTCTGGTTCGACTCGTGTGAAGTCTGATGATGTTTAGGTCAAATTGATGCAAAAATAAATAAAATGATTCACAAACTTTAAACCTCTGATCCTGTTCAGACGTCAGATCTTTATCGATCAGATCAATGCTTCATGGTTTCAGCAGCTAACATGGCCGACTGCTGGAAAGTCCAGGGTTCAACTCCCACGTGACGTGCAGCTGCAGAAAACAGCTGCAGGCTCCTCTAACAGAACCAGGAGCTCAGCTCTTTTATTTCTCTCATCACTCGCACTTTGTGATGGGTCGTGAGCTTCGGTTCCTGAGCTCGCAGAAGAACTCTGTTCACTGAGCTGTTGTTGTTTGAAACAGTTCACATCCTCAGGCTGAAACAGGAACTGGTTCAACAGAACTCCACCTACTGGACCAGAGCCAGCAACACCAGTTTCATCTTGTTTTTTTTTTTTAAATACAAGACAGCTACAACAAAATCCTAAAATGACAAATATGGCTCGAGACTTAAGGCATGCATAACAAAAAATAGAAAAAAGGCAAATAATCACATGAAAGCATGTTTTGAGCAGCTTACAAGAGTGTTTTAGTTTTTAGGGCTTTTGCATTGGTACAATAATTTAAAGTAGATAAGTAAGAAGAAATATAAGTAGAAAACACTATAAATGTAGGTTTTAGCATGGAGGAGAATTTACAGCTGTGGATGTTGATGATGTGAAACAAAACCAGGCCCATGACGTCTGGGTTGTTTTTTCCATTCAACCTTTATTTAAACAGAAAAGTCCCATTGAGCCTCGAAGACTCTTTCCCAGTGAGACCAGTTTGGACAGACAGTAAAAAGTGTTGGTTTCACAGAAGCTCAGACTGAAGCTGGTTCCTGTGACGTTGACAGCTGGACAAGAAGCTCAGGTTCTGTTGGAACCAGACATGGTTCTGTTGGAACCAGACATGGTTCTGCTGGTAGATGAGCAGCTGGATTAAAGCAGCTGTGTAACCTGAGGCTCTGACAGGAAGAGGAGGCGTCATGGCGCCTGCAACAAACAAAGTGAAAACATTTGACTGAAGTGTGACTCGTGTGTAGAAGAAGGTCCTGGAGCTCCGTGGTCTTCAGGTTGAATGGTTCCACACCTCCTTCCTCCTCTGGGTCTGACTCAGACCAAACAGATCTGACCCAGTTCTCAGTTTGTTCACACCCTGACTCTGAGGCTCCAGAGGATGATGGTTCTGAGAGGATCTGACGCCTCCTGCTGTCTGGTCCTGGTGGGTTCAGAACCGGGCCCAGGATCTGCACACAGGGACAACATTTCTAAAAGATGTCCTCTCTGCTGTCTCCTGACTCAGGGTCACATCAAGAACGATGAGAGGAAACATCATGGAACATCTTAACATCCTTCACAGTAAAGTGTGGTGCATGATGCCTCAACAGGAACGTCTTCTTTGTCTCTGAGTGTCCTTTTAGTCCAGAACTTGTCTCAGAGTGATGGACACCAGCTCTCTGAGCAGCTTCACCAGCTGTTTGTAAGTTTCTCACCAAAACATGTTCAGCACAGAACCGGTCTCCTTCCTGGGACAGAGGACAACAAACAAATAGTTTTTTATTAAGTAGAACTTGAACCAGGTGTGAATCTGCTCCAAGTGAAGCTTTAGTTTGTTTTTATTCTTTAAAGTGACTCTAATCTGTAAAGTTCAGTCATGTCTCTGACGTCCACTGGAACCAAAGCTGGACTTCTCCCTCTGACTTTTATCTGGACCGGGCTCCGCAGAAACGTCCTCCTGCAGGTCATGGAAACTTTGTCCTCCATCGTGGTTTATTTGTAGGTGAAACAGTAAATTTGTCCCAGTGACTCAGAAGAGGCAGTTTGTGTTCAAACATCACAAGTTCAGCAGAACTTCCCCTCTTCAGACCACAGAAACCCACAGAGCACGTGGTGCTGACTCGAGCACAGCTCTGAAGGAGAAGAACATGAAAAACAGTGTTTGGATCCAGCTGCACCCGCTTCAGATGTTATCAACCATAAAATGGGCGCTATCATCTGTTCTCACCCCCATTCGTAGCGGTCAGATGAACATGAAGTCAACAAGAAACCTGCCCAGCCCACATTTCCTGTAAGTCCACTCTGTGAGCAGAACCGAAAGTAAAATGTCTTCATGCTCACAGACATAAATACACACACACGCACGCACACGCACACGCACACACACACACACACACACACACACACACACACACACACACACACACACACACACCCTCCCCCCAGTGAAATGGTTTTGACTTCATTTGGTTAAAGAATGACTCTGGTCTCAGTGAACTGAATCAACCTGTGACGTTCACAGAGAAGTTCCTGCACAACAACTCAGACAAACACCAACACTGAGTGTTACTGTGCACGTTTCAGTGTCACTGTGCACGTTTCAGTGTCACTGTGCACGTTTCAGTGTCACTGTGCACGTTTCAGCAGACGACCAGGGCAACGTTTCACTGTGCACTGTCATTTGTGCAGCAGTGAGTCCGCCTGCTCCTTCCTGACTGTTAATCTGAACACATTACTGTTGATACGGTCCTGTTAATGTGAACACATTACTGTTGACCCAGTCCAGCAGGACTGTTAATGTGAACACATTAATGTTGATCCGGTCCAGCAGGACTGTTAATCTGAACACATTACTGTTGCTCCGGTCCAGCAGAACTGTTAATCTGAACACATTACTGTTGCTCCGGTCCAGCAGGAGCCACTCCCTCAGAACTGTTGGTGCTGCAGACTCCTCATGTCTGTGTCAGGTTTCTAACTGTATTGAGACGCTGTGAGCAGAACAGCAACTAAACATTTGTTTCCTCTTTCCATGGACAGGAAATGAAGCAGGCCTCTTCTGAAAGGTTCTGAGTGACTCCGCCCACATGACCTGACTTCACCTTGTCAGGTTCTGATGAAAAGATTCTCTGGATCACAGTCGACTGTTGGTGCTGCTCATGTGGCTCAGACTAATTCCTGAAGACAAGACAGTTGAGTTTCAACAGAACTAAACTGATCCTCCTCCTGTGAGACACACTGACCGTTAGAAACAAGAAACTGTCTGTCTGACTCTGACTCCTCCTCCTCACTGTCTGTCTGACTCTGACTCCTCCTCCTCACTGTCTGTCTGACTCTGACTCCTCCACTGTCTGTCTGACTCTGACTCCTCCTCCTCACTGTCTGTCTGACTCTGACTCCTCCTCCTCACTGTCTGTCTGACTCTGACTCCTCCTCCTCACTGTCTGTCTGACTCTGACTCCTCCTCACTGTCTGTCAGACTGTTGTAAGGACAAACAAACATCTCTTATCTCCTTTTCTCCTCTCCCCTGCTTGTTTGCTCAGAAGGAACACGTTTATATCAGAATTGAGCAACATCTTTATTTTTACACACTTCAACACGTGTGAACAAGAGAGAATGTTGGTTGTATTGTAACCCCAGATTCTATGAATGTTTTTTTCTCTTTTTTCTTTCTTTTTTCTTATTTTTTCTTTTTTCTTTTTTCTTTGTTTTCCCTTTACAGATCGCCTCCCTTCTCACCTCACAGCCATCCTCTCACACTGATATGAATTTTTTTTAAGAGAGAAAGGAAAGACAGAAAGTAAGACAACAAAACAACAATTATCCACAAAAGGAGCACAAGGCAAACACACCCAACCTCCGTCTGAAATCCTGCAAAGCACATGACAGAACACAGCAACACATGCATAAAGACTTATAACATTTGTGACCTTGCAGTAGATTTCCATACATATACCCATACCTACAGATATATATACAGTATACATACGTATACATTCATATTCAGTCATATACCCATCTACATATCTACATATACATCCCTGCATCCATTTGTATGTGGTTGTGAGCATGCATAAGTGAATAAGATTTCTCGAATAGAACATTCAATAGCGACTGTGAAGCATCAGAGATCCGCCCCCCCAAGGCCCGCGGCAGACGAAGGGGCGATCAGAGCCCAAGACCCCAAGAAGGACCCTGAGCCCAGAGTCCCCAGGACCACCCGAACAGGACGAGCCACTCGCCCACTTCCCAGATCCGACCAAAAGAGAGAACTGGAAGAGCCCCACCAGCGACAACACACAATGACCCCCCGGGGCCAACAGCGACAAACTCACAGGCCCCCGCCTGAGCCAGCTGCACCGACATAGCCCCAGGCCCGGTCACCGAGGCCCGGGCCCCGGGAACGCCCACCTCTCAGGCCCAGACCCAATAGGACCAGAGGACCCGAGCCCCACCAGGCAGCCACCAGACCGAGCCGACACACGCCCAAGCGCCCAACCCCCGACAGCAAAGGCCCCAAGCACACCCACAGGCAAGGGCACACATACCCGGGGGCCACGTGGCAGGAGCGCAATACCAAGTAGCCTCAGATGTAACAGAGAGGGGGCAGTCTAAGTCCCAGCCTGACAATTAGACATTCATACACAGACACACTCATTCAGACCCACCCTCATCCTCACCCTCACTCATACAAAGACAAACAATAATGACACGTTCCATTCATAATCCCGATGCACACTCTATACTCTCTATACGAGAGAAACGCAATTTCGGTCCTGTGTATGTCCTGTACAGTACATATTGCAGATCTGACAATAAAGTTGACTTTGACTTTGACTTTGACTTTGATACCCCCCTGGTCCAAGACATGTGCCTGCCCCCTACATGGGACAGCCCACACCCAAACCCAGGAGGTAGGCCCATTCATTCTGGGGCGGAGAGTAGCCGACCTCCAAGATTCGGCCCAACCTGCGCCCTGCCGACAGGACAGGACACATGAGCCCAGATTCTATGAATGTAAGCGTAGCCCTTTAAACCTACACCTATTGGGTTAATCCTTTTTGCTTTGCGCCAAAATTGAAGACTTCTAGTCCACGCCCACCTGCTATGGGCCCCGCCCTCGGTCCACTATAAAAGCCCCCGTGGACCGTGGTTCTGCTCCCAAAAAGGCAATATTTTTCTTCCGCCATTTGAGAGCCAGTGAGGCCGAGGTTTAGAGGGCTACGCTTACACTCAAAGAATCTGGGGGTTACAATATGTAACCAACGTTCTATTTCGTTTAAGCTCCGCCCTTTACACCTATTGGGTTTAAAGGCAGAGCAGGATATGGTCCATGACTCACTGGTTCTGATTGGAACCATAACACACTCTGGCAACCGCCAACACCACAAAAAGCACAAAAAATGCACCACCATTTGAAACATAAGGCGCATATAATAGCAGGTGAGCAACCCTCATTATCTGATGGCAAATGAATAACTGCATATTCATAGTCAGGATCAAAACTACTCCAAAGAATTAATTCTAACTGAAGGAATGTTTGAACCATAATAACAAATAAAGACAGAAACAACTGTCATCTTAACAATAATTCCATTGAAGATGAAAAACAATCACTCTGCTACGACCCTGAGAACAGAATGTGTCAGAGAAGAGCTGGAAACATCTCGTATGAAAGGAGTCGCTGACGACCAAGAGGCCGCAGAACAGATGTCCTGCACAGAAACGCCTCTGTGCAAGGTCGTGGAAGCTGCAATTCCTCTCGTAGAATGAGCTTTTATTCCCTCAGGAGGCTGGAGGCCAGAAGAGCTGTAGGCCAGAGAAATAGCCTCACATAGCCAATGTGACAACCGCTGAGAGGTCAGAGGTTGACCCTAAGATCGTCCTCTGAAATGCACAAAAAGCTTATCAGACTTACGCATTGCAGCAGTGTGAGCCACATAACATGTTAGTGCCCGCACCGGACAAAGCAAATGTAGATGTTCTTCCTCTACATTACTGTGAGGAGGAAGACAGAAGCCGCCCAGAGTATTGATTCTGGACCTAAATGAACTCGTAATGCTTTTAGGGATAAAACCAGGATTTGACCATACCATAGTATGTTTCTGATTGGAACTAGCAAAGAAGAAATAATGAAGGTAGTGGGACTATTTGCGGATAAAAGATCCAAAGATTGTGAAGGAATGGATATGAAGGTTGTGAAAGAGATAATAAGTTACGTTATAGAGCCATTTACATATATCTGTAATCTATCATTTTCTAAAGGCATATTTCCTGAACGAATGAAAATTGCTAAGGTGATTCCAATTTTTTAAAATGGTGAGAAATGTTTATTCAATAATTATAGACCTGTATCGCTGTTGCCACAGTTCTCCAAAATTCTTGAGAAATTATTTGTGTCCAGACTGGACAATTTTATTGATAAACATAATATCTTGAGTAGTGATCAGTATGGGTTCAGATCGAATAATTCAACATGCCTGGCTCTTATGGACTTGATGGAACAGGTTACTACAGCGATAGATGAGAAGAAATATTGTGTTAGTCTATTTGTTGATTTAAAAAAGGCTTTTGACACCATTGATCATACTATTTTGATTGAAAAATTGAAACAATATGGTATTAGAGGTCAAGCCATACAGTGGATATCTAGTTACTTAAAAGATAGAAAACAGTTTGTACAGATCGAAGATATTAGATCTCATCTATCCAATGTGTCATGTGGAGTACCGCAGGGTTCAGTTCTTGGGCCTAAGCTGTTCATATTGTATGTAAACGATTTAGTTAAGGTGTCTAGTATCCTTAAGTGTGTTTTATTTGCAGACGATACTACTTTCCTTTGTTCTGGTAAAGACCTGAATCATATGTTCGAATTAATGAGGTTAGAGTTTGCAAAAATTCAAACTTGGTTTAAATTAAATAAATTATCATTGAACATTGAAAAAACTAAATATATGATATTTAGTAAAAAAAAAGCCAACTGTAGATTTTCTATTCAAAATTGATGATGTGGAGATACATAGAGTGAGTGAAGTAAAGTTATTGGGAGTGATTATTAATGATAAATTGACATCGAAAAAACATATCAATGTTGTAAGAACTAAAATCTCTAAATCTATGGCAGTGCTGTATACAGGAATTTTTGACTGACAAGGCATTGTATTGTCCCACCGGGAGGAGACCCAGAGGAAGACCCAGGATACGCTGGAGGGACTATGTTTCTCGGCTGGCCTGGGAACGCCTTGGGATTCCCCCAGAGGAGCTGCTCCAAGTGGCTGGGGAGAGGGAAGTCTGGGCCTCCCTACTTAGGCTGCTACCCCCGCGACCCGACCCCGGATAAGCGGAAGAAAATGGATGGATGGATGGATGGAGGCATTGTATTTGCTGTACAATACGATTGTTGTGCCACATCTGATTTATTGTGTTGGTATTTGGGGTACAGCTTGTAAAACAACAACCAAGCCTATTTTTATTTTACAAAAAAGAATACTAATAAGAGTGATCTCAAGAAAGCATTATCGTCATCCTTCAAGTATTTTGTTTTATCAACTGAAAATTCTTAAGTTTTTTGATTTGGTGGATTACAATGTTCTATTGCTGATGTACAGGGCTCAGAATCAAAATTTACCGTCAAACATACAAGTGAATTTTGTTAAAAGAAATAGTTGTTATAATTTAAAGGGAACAGATATTTTTGTAAAGAAGAGGTATAGAACAAGTTTAAAGGGTAGGTCTACGTTAATGAAGGGAATTAGTTTATGGAATAGTTTGGACGATGATGTAAAAAAGGAGAAATCATTAGTTGTATTCAAGAAAAAGATAAAGAATGTTTTGCTGATGAGATATATATAAGTTTTGCTGATATTTAGAAATTATATTGAAAAATTGTGATAATTTTGTGGTTTATTGTATTGTGTATTTTTTGAATTGATTGTTTTGATTTGATATAGTTAAGAAGGGGCAGAAATGATAAGAATTTATTCTTCTTCTGCTACCTTTCATTTTATAGTTATTTTATTTAAATTGTTTTGAATATGTCTTGTTTTAAAATGAAATGAATAAAATAAACAAACAAACAAACCTAAGCTCAGCTAAACTCCCATCTCCTTGAAAAAAAAATTAAAGGAAGGAGAAACAGACAAGCCTGTCAAGTCACTTACCCTTTTAGCTGATGTTAGAGCTAACAACAGAGCTGTTTTAAAGGATAATTTTTTTTAACTATTCGATCTAATGGCTCGAATGGATCTTTAGTTAATGGTGGAGCCAGGGTGCGTGAGATTGGTCGTAGACAACGAGCACCTTTCAGGAAATGTTTCATTAGGGGATGATTAAACACAGTTCTATCATTGAACCCCTTGTGACAGGAAGGAATCGCTGCAGCATAAATTTTAATTGTGCTGAAGGCCAGATTCCTGTCCAGTAGTAACTGTAAATATGACAAGATGGAGCTCAGAGGACATGAAGATGGATCTAACTGTTTTCCCAGGCACCATTGTTAAAAAGCAGCTAATTTAGACACGTAAACAGTCATGGTGGACTTTGCTCGTGCTCCCTGGATGTGCATATAACGTCTTTAGAGAACCAAGACTTTCTAAACGTTCACGTTCAGCAGCCAAACCAGAAAATGTTGCCCTATCACAGGGGAACTCTTTATAGCTCCCCCTGCTTGTAAGAGAGCGTCGTCTCTCCAGGGAAGCCTCCATGATCGGACTGTCAGCTGCTAAAGTGCCGGAAACCATGGTGTGTTCATGTGCTCCGGGGCGATCAGAATCATTGATAACTTCTCCTCACTCACTCTCTCCAGCAGCGCTGGCAGTAGAGGAACTGGAGGAAAGGCATAAATCAGCATTTGGGACCACGGTTTATGTGCAAATGCATCCACTCCCGACGAGGGAGTGTCCTATGGGCTTAATCAGAAGAACAGAGGACACTCAGCATTTTCCCGAGTGGCCATCAATTCCACCTCCGCTCTCCCAGACCTGCTCCAAATTTGTGAGACCAGGTCCGGATGAAGAATCCAGTCTCTGTCCAACGGCCCGCCGCGGGACACAATATCTGCTCTTCTGTTTAGCACACCTGGGATATAAATTGCCCTCAGCGATTTCAAGTATGCGTGGGCCCAGTAGAGCAGCTCCCTGGCTGTGCTCAGCAGCTGGGCTGATCTTACTCTGCTCTGGCAGTTTATGTACGCAGCTGCAGCCCTGTTGTCTGTGTGAACCAGTTTATCCTGATCTCTGATTATGTGAACAAAGTGTTTGAGAACTTTGTGAACTGTCAGAAGCTCCAAAACGTTTATGTGAAAGGTCGTGCCTGGTGACCACACCCCTCCCACCGATTGTACATGTTCGGTAAACCTAGTTTCACAAATACATGCGCAGCAGCCGTCATCTCCAATAATCTCGTTATTGTTAACGCTGGCACTGATTTGTGAGGCTGTACGTACCGAAGGAGTGACGTCAGCGAGTCCTTCTTCTGGTCCTCCAAGATCGCTGTCATGCTGGTGGAGCAGAGGACCACTCCAAAGAAAATTATTTTCTGTGCTGGTACTACAGAACTTTTTTCCCAATTTATGGCGAAACCCAAGAGGGACAGGTGATTCACCAGAGTAACTGTCTGAGCCTCTGCTTCTTCTCTCGAGCGAGACAGAAGCAATCGATCGTCGAGGTAGAACAACATCCTGATGCCCCTTAAACGCAACGGGTGTAACGCCGCTTCGACAACCTTCAAGAAAGTCCGGGGAGCTAGAGCGTACCCGAACGGTAGGCGGTTGAACTCGTAACAAACCCCTTGGAAAGCAAACCTGAGGAACTTCCTGTGTTTGGTTACTATGGGAACGTGGAAGTAGGCGTCTTGGAGATCAATTAACACAAACAAATCCCCTCACGTCACATACTCGAGAACACGTTTTATTGTCAGCATATAAAAAGAGTGACCCATGATATGTTTGTCGATAATCTAAAATCGATCTCAACCCTCCTGACTTCTTGGGAACTAGGAAGTACTTTGAACAAAAAACAGTCTTTTCCTCGCTTGAGGGAACCCCAGAAATGACGTGTTTTGCTAGCAGTCCCTGTATTTCTGACTGTAGCGCTGAGCCCTGTTCCGTGGAAATGAGCTATGTCTGTAGCACCCCGTTGAATTTCAGTGGTGCTCCTGAAAACTGCGGGGTATAACCCTTGCAAATCACTCGCCTTAACCATTTGTTTAGCGAGCAGGTCTGTAGCCAAGCGGCGCTGTGATTTGACAAGG
>JBBPBX010000079.1:75763-93776 GCA_038048925.1 Garcialebias charrua | reverse complement strand
GGGGGCTTAACAAGGCTGTTATTGCATCACTCAGCCCACTGTGAAAAGCAAACAACCATCAGGGCACTTACGACCAGTTGTTAGGGCTCTAATGATCCATTGTCATTGTGATGGTTCTCCTTTTACATGTGAATAGCTAGTTCTGACTGTCAGCAGCAAACTAGTTGATCCACAATGAGAAGGTGTTATTTATGACTGAGGGGCCGTTTACATGGCACTTATTTTGAGTGAAACCACACCTTTCTCTCTGCGGTTCTGCCGATCGTTTACACGACACCAGTGCCCCCCCTCTTTGAATCCGAAGGTTTCTGAATCCACCTTACAGAGTGGAGTTTTTTTGCTGAATCCCTGTTGATAACATAAACATCTCCCGCTGAGCTTTTGTTTGAACCACATGCATGCAGCATGCACGCGCGGACAGACGGCATCAACAATGGCGGCGGACATACACCGCTTTCTGAACTACAACTGATGGAATATATTTTGAGTCTCATATTTAATTAATCTACACCTGAATGTAGCTGCATCTGTGTTGGATGAGACACAGTCAGATCCAGTTCTAATATAACTGTTCATTGAACGAGGCAGACAGATATTTCTCATGACAGGCTGCACTATGACATACTAAATGTGCTAAATAATAACAGTTTAACAATAATAAACAGTATTTATGTTAGTGTGGGAGATATATAAAGTTATCTGAGCTAAATGAAGCTATCCGGACTCGTTACGTCATTTAAACGATGCGTAACATGTTGCGTGTTATTAAAGTTGAAAATGAAGACACCAGGTTTATTTTGTATTTATTTATTTATTCAACACCTCAAACTGAATGTCACAAACACTGATAATTTAATTGAACACTATTAAAAACACGTTAACCGAACTGTAACTACGTTAATGAACTGGACTCTGCTGTGTTTTCATCCTGGATACTGGTCCCACATCCGAACCGGTCCGTTTGGTGGAACAACAGCTTCTCGACCTCGCAGGAAAAAAAAAAATCGGTTGTTGTGTGATCGAAGTAAACACAAGGAAACATTATTAAGAACGTTGATTTACCTGCTGTAAATGGACGTGACACACGTCCAATGCTGAGCACTAAAAGCGCAATGTTATTAGTGGCCGCACCGACCTGAGATGCACACTGATGAATTTTGTCTTGCATCTTTGTGGCGAGCTGGTCACTGGGGGCTGGAGGCGAGATCCGCTTGCCGACGTGCTTTGTTGACCTGACTCCAAAAACTGCTGACAAGCTGGGCTCCAGTGGTGGAACAGCGGGGAACGCCTGGGCCGTGTGCCCCTGGACCCTCGTGATGGGCACAAAAGTTGATACTGGTGCCCTCAGCTTGAGTGGTTTGTTGCCCGTGCTCTGCAGGAGTGTTGACACATCCGCAACACTGGGCCAGACCGGTTCTGCTTGCCCGCCATGTTTGGGCGCGAACCTTCCCGCCAGAAGAGAAGATGCGGCTTCGTGGTGCCTTCAGGGGACCGTCAGTCCGCAGCCCACTTTATGATCCCGGGTAGGACGTGGAGGAGGGTGGAGTGGTTACCTTGCGGGCCCGGGGTTTCGGCCGGAGGTGGAGGCGAGTCCGCAGGCACTGGTGACGGAGCCTGGCTGCTGGCGGCCTCGGAGCGCGTGGAGGGTGTCGGTTCCGGTCCTCCAGACGTGCGGGCTGGACCGCATGCGTCGGCCGGTTCGGTTCCTTCGTTGGAAGACAGGGCCGGTCCCGCGCTTTCCATAGGACAAGGTGGGACACGGCTGCTAGCTCTCTCCTGGGGACGGAGGAAGGGCGAGGCTGGCTCCGAACCTCCAGAGGAGGAAGGACCGCCGCCGCTAGCTGTCTCCGAGGACGTCAGCAGGGCTAGCTCCCGTAGCCACCCGCAGTCCGCTGTGTCCTCCCTCGGCTGATGCTCTATATCCCGCAGGAGAAGAGCTCTAGCCGGCGCTGCCTTTCCTCCTCCGTCAGCCGAAGACACGCTGGGCAGGCAGAATGGGGTCCCATAGCCTGCTGAGCGTGGGAGGCTCCGAGGCATCCCTCGCAGAGAGCGTGCAGGTCGGATGCCAGGATGAAGCCCAGGCCAGAGGTTAAAAGTTGATCTCGTAGACATCATGTTTAGTTGAAGTTCGTCTGTTGGCATGAAGAAAAATTGGGAGCAGAACCACGGTCCACGGGGGCTTTATAGTGGGCCGAGGGCGGGGCCCACAGCAGGTGGGCGTGGACAGCAGGTGGTCTTCAATGTTGGCGCGAAGCGCGGGTTTAATAGGTGTAGCTTTAAAGGGTGGAGCTTACACGAAATAGAACAGGTCTGTTTCTGTTCTGGACATGGACTCAGGAAAACGTCCACAAATCCCTGTAAATCCAGTTCACTGTGCCATCCACAAATGCTGCTTGAAGCTCAATCTTTTTCTTAATTTTTATTAAACAATCCATAATTAAAAAAATTAAAAATTAAAGCTTTTTATTATTACACTGCAGACTGTTGTTTAAGAGTGACATCAAATGTTTGGTTGTCTGACAGGCCATAATATTCATCACTATTTAGTACTGTTTACCTAGAAATCTTGACAGGTGTGGTATTAACACCCAGTCAAAAGGAAATTATAGTTTTCGCTCAAAAAGAGGCGGGAGCTTTGCACAGAGGGTAATTAGCTGGGTGTGTTGCTCCGGTCCATCAGTCTGAATGTTTTGGCTGCCATGTTATCTTTGTCATGAGTTAAGTCCACCGTACCCATCAATTCATGTTACCATTTCATTTGTTTGACAATTGACTGTTCTTAGCGTTTTATGTATTTTTCCTGTTTTCAGTTGCTTGTACTGTGTTTTGTTTGTCTAAATTTCTAAATGTGAAATCAAATCAAGCTATAAAGAAGAAAAATCAAATTGCCTAAATGTTTTGGCAAAGTCCACATCCTGTCTAAACTGTAAAGAACAATCAGTCCAACCCTTGGGGGCACCTTAATTTTGTGCTCCACCTCTGTCCCTTGGACACAAAAAATACCCTTTTGAAAAAGGCCTTAGAAATGCAATGTATCAAAAATAGATCTTCCAATTTTAATGAATGTCATTATTTACTTCAGTCCTTGCCTTACATAAACTTTTATGAACTTTTGGAATTTTACTTACTGTATTTTTATTTACTTAATTTTTATCATTAGAGATGCATGATATAGGATTTTTGGTCGATATGCCGATATGCTAAAACTTATTTGGCAGATAATCGATACAGATAATGATATATTTTATATATGTTCCTTTGTCAGAACATATCACTCTTATTTAGGCTTATTTGCTACAAAAATTGTGTAACAGCTGTAAGAGCTGGTAACACATGTATTCAGTAACAGCCATGTGATATGCATAGCACTTTAACTTATATTAAGTGAAAAGTGCTAAATGTTATTTATTAGCATTAGTCACCTGCGATACTGTCTCACTTGTGGAGGCTTGTTCCAGGTTCCTAGCTGCAGTGTGGGATCCTCTGCATTCCTGTGCATGAAGGACAGTCTAAAGTTTTTGTCTATCCATTGTGCCATAAGACTAATCATGCTAACAGGGCTAACATGACGTCCAAATGTCTGTGGGAAAACTCACCCCACCCAAGGAAAGGACAATTTTCATTTTACATGTTTAGAACTGAAAAAAAAATAAAAATCTGTTGTTTTATCTTTCAGACACCGCCCCCCCAATTATTATAATAAAAACTAAAGTAGTTTTGTGTTGTTACAAAACAGACATTTATTTTATTATTATTATTATTATTATTATTAATTATTATTAATATTATTATTATTAGGGATGCACAATATTATCTGCATGTATCGGCTGATATTAGCGGTAAAGTTAAATATAGGACATCGGCCATTCCATCAAAATAACGCGCCAATATAAAATACGCTATTTTTGTATGACAACTGTGAGATTACAGTATATAAAAACATACAGTAATCAGTAAACACTTAAAAATGAATGCAGGAATGAATAACGACACGCACACACATTTCTTTAAATGCATAATATGAAGTATAAAAGTGAAAAGTTGCCACATCGAAATTCAATATGACCACCGCCATATAACAAACTGTTCCACTTCACTTCAAACGTGGGTCCTCTACCAGAGATCTGGGAGCTTGAGGGTTTTGTTCAGTATCTTAGCTGTTACTAGGACTGTGCTCTTCTGGACAGAGATCTCAGAGGTTGTTCCTGGGATCTGTTGGATCAACTCTTCCAGTTTGGTGGTCACAGCACTGTTCCAGTGACAACTGAGACTACTGACATTTTGACTCTCCACAACTTCAATATTGGATTCAATATTTCCTCTTTCAGCTCTTGGTATTTCTCCAGCTTCTCGTGCTCTTAATGATATTACAGTCACTTCACATCTGTCAGCACTGCCTTCCTCTGTAGCTGGTCGACCACCGCACCATGTCCGGTTGGTTAGCCATTGCCCGTTTTTCGGTATGGATCTGGAAGTCCCACGGTATCTTAGCCCTTCCATTTTCCACCACCTTTGGTGGGGTCTCCCACCTTGATTGTGGGACCTCCAGTCTATACACAGTACAGATGTTCCTGTTTATTATTCTAGCCACTTGGTTATGGCATTACATATATTATTTGCCTGCCTGGATCTTGCACCCTGCTATGTGGACTGTCTCAGGGGCATCTTGGTACAGCCTGCTTGGGTCTTGTCTGGTGTGGTATATCCCATAATAATAATAATAATAATCATTTTATTTAAAAGCGCCTTTCAGGACACCCAAGGACACTTAACAAACCAATACAGTGTAATACAGATCAAACATTATCAGCGACAAATTGAAATATAAAATACATAAAGATTATAAAATGCAAAATAATAAAAATACATTTAGTAAAGTTAATGATAAGCTAGTCTAAAGAGATGTGTTTTCAGGGCTGTCTTGAACAGAGAAAGGGAGGTGGTGTTTCGAAGGTCTGGCGGTAGGGCGTTCCAGAGGTGAGGGGCAGAGCAGGTGAAGGCCCTGCTCCCCATGGTGGAGAGGCGGGCAGAGGGTACATGGAGATGTAGCGAAGAGGAGGATCTGAGAGAGCGTGATGGGATGGAGATTTGTAGGAGGTCAGATAGATAAGGAGGGGCAAGGTTGTGGATAGCTTTGAACGTGAGGAGTAGAATTTTGAAGATGATGCGTGATTTAACCGGGAGCCAGTGGAGCTGCTGCAGGACAGGAGTGATGTGGTTATAGTAGGAGGTTTGAGTGATGACACGGGCAGCTGAGTTCTGGACCATCTGTAACTTGTGGAGAGATTTGTTGGGGAGGCCGTAGAGAAGGGAGTTGCAGTAATCAATACGGGAAGTCACAAGACTGTGCACCAGGATGGCTGTGGAGCGGGGTGTGAGAGAAGGACGGAGACGGTTAATATTACGGAGGTGGAAATAGGCAGACCGAGTAATATTGTTGATGTGTGAAGTGAAGGAAAGAGTGGTGTCGAGGATGACACCGAGGCTCTTGACCTGAGGGGAGGGGGATAGCAGAGAGTTGTTAAGGGGGACGAGAAGATGTTCTGATTTTGAAATAGAGTTTTTGGTACCAACAAGAATGACTTCTGTTTTGTTGCTGTTTAGTTGAAGGAAATTGTTAGAAAACCAGTGATTTAGCTCGTTGAGACAGTCGGTGAGGATGGAGGGCGGGTGGGTGGAGTTAGGTTTTGATGACAAGTAGAGCTGCGTGTCATCAGCATAGCAGTGGGCGCTAGCTGGGCGACAACTATTTCCACCATTGCTTTGTCTTGCGAAATGGCTATTGTCCCCATCATGTGGAGCACGAGGTCAGAGGCACGGCGGGCCTCCTTCATGGCCTCCGTTGTGGCCTGCTCGTTTTTTGTTACCTGGATATCCTGTAGTTTTTCTGCCAGGTACGCCTGCACCATGGTTGATGCATTCATTGCGCGAGCTGCTAGGCCCTGAGCCCTGTAGCACTTCTCAAGTTGTTTCTCCGAAGCACGGCAAGCCCTGTTGGGTAGCGTTGGTTTTGTCCCCGTGGCTGCGGGGGCCAGGTGAGCCACCAGAGTCTCCTCTATCAGGGGTGCGCTGGCGAGGCCCCCCATTTCCATTCCCGCGACATCAAGGAGTTGGGACAGTGGCAACCTGATGGGAGCTCTGGGTTCCGCCCAAGGAGCATTTGAGCTCTATGAGGAAGTCCGGAAAAATTGGCATTTTTTGCGATGTTGTCGGCTGCTTCGCATAGAAGTAGTTTCCCGCCAGCCTCTTAGCCTGTTGGCGAGGCGTGGGGTCTGGCCACGTGACCTGCAGGGCATCCGCCGCCCTATGGCACAGGTCGAACAGAGCAGGGACCAACAAGTCCGTTTCTGGTAGGGTTTGCGCCAGGTTCTGGGAGGAATCCACACTTTCTCCTCTGTAACTGTAATCGGCGTCTTGGTCAGACACTTCGGGCGTCGAGTCCTTGACGACAACCGAAGAGTCCGAGACATTGTCCTCTCCGACTCGACCGCTGCATTCCAGGTCCATGTTGTCGAGCTCCAGTTCGGGAGCAAGCAGTTTAGTGCGACCTTCAGTGCCACGGCCTTAGCCATGGATTTAGGCAACGCGTCCGCACGGCGTTTCCTCACTACCGCCGACATTCAACGCAGTGGGAGCAGGAGTCGGGGAATTCCAGCGCCTTTCTCACGAGCAGAATCCCTAGGCAGACAGGACAGGCCTCGTGGGTGTCCGTCGCCGAGAGGGAGTAGCCGTATCCGCTTGGGCATGGGCGCGAGCGAGGGCTCGTTGTCCTGTTGGTTTTCTTCTTCTTTGTCCTCCGTTTTCCCTTCTCGGGAGCCATGTCCGGAGACGAGAAGCGTCAAAGTTGTTCCTGGTTTCCTTTTGTTCGAAGCCATCCTCTCCGTCGTCTTGCTTCCGCTGGTTAGCCTGCTAATGGTTAGCAGTGAGTTGTGACTCAGTTAGCGCCATCGAGCGAAGCAGCTGCGGAAAGAGAAGAAAACTTTGAGGTAAGTAGAAAAACGCTGGACTAGCTTTTGCCAGCCTAGCAGTACGCAGGAAAATGTCTCTGTACGCTCAGTGTAGGGAGCAAGCTCACCTCAATCGAGCGATGCGACAACAGAGAAGTCCCACGAAGTTCAGGTGTTAAGCGAGGTGAAGGGCAAAAAAGAGAAAGATGGATGGGCGTCAGTCGCTTAAATACCCAGAGGGCGGGGCCTCTGGCGCGACGCTGACGCCCTAGCCGTAAAGGCGTGAATGTATTCCTTCAGGTAATCGCACGGGGGCGCAATTCCCATAGCATCTGTTGCATCGAGGGAACCAGACTGAAAGGGAACCTCAAATAATCAATTTTAATTCCAGGTTCTGAGGTAGCATAACACAAGAAATGCCAAGGGGGTGAATACATTCACAAGGCACTGTATACATTAGATATGTTCCAATATAAGGAATACTGTTGTCTCAACATATCATAAATGCAAAGTACATTGGAAATACATTGGTTGGTTGAACCGAGTTTACTTTGTTAAATGAATTAATGTTTTCAGTACTTTGCAGCGTTCAAAACAATGACTTTGATTTTATATATTTTTTTAATTCAGCAAAAGTGGCTAATAAATCTTTTGTCATGTGCTCGATCAATATTCATTATTATTTCACAAAAGTTTTAACTTTTGTAGAGTTAATTAAAACTATCCATCTGTTATCTTCACCCAATTCTTTTTTGGATTGTGGGTGACACTGTTCCCATCCAACAATCACTGTGCGAGAGACAGGGTCCTGGACAGGTCTCCAGTCCATCACAGGGCCAAGTAGAGACAAACGAGACAAACAACCACTCTCTCACCCATGCCAGGTGACAGTTTAGAGTTAACAATTAGCCTAACATGCATATTTTTAGTCTGTGGGAGGAAACTGGTGTGCCTGGAGAAAACCCACGCATGCACGGAGAGTACATTCAAATTTCGCCCTGAAAGGCCCCTGGCCGGGATTTGATCCAGCTACCTTCTTGCTGAGAGGCGGCCACTCTATCAACTGTGCCACTGTGATGCTCACTAAACCTATTTGAAAATTTTATGAAAAATATTAGTTTGAAACCAACAAGCTTTTTTTGTGCTCGTTTTTACAAACTGTATGTGAAGATCCAACAAAGTTAAGTCAGGTCGTATGGGTGTTTCTTTCTTTCTTTCTTTCTTTTTTGGAGACATTTTGTCATCCAAAGGACTTCATCAGTCCGAGGAACCACAACAAACTCCATTCCACAAGCAGCACACTCACATAGTGGACCAACCAGTTTGCTGGTGATAAAATGGTATCTGGAGCTTACCGTACATTCTCCCCAGTCGACTCTTCTGAAGCAGCCATAGCCAAAGTGGTTCAAAACATCAAAGTTCATGCTCAATTATCCAGGTAAAAAAATCCAACAAAGTTAAGTCTGGTCCTCTGGATGGTTTCTTTCTTTTTTTTTCTTTTTTTTTTAAATACATTTCGTCCTTCATCCAAAGCCCTTTATCTTTTTGTTGAGACGATTAGTCCTTCATCCAAAGGATTTAATCAATTCAGAAGAAGTCTTTTGGATAAAAGATGAAATGTTTTAACAAAGTAGAATTTGTCCCAAGGACCTGATTTAACCTTTTTAGTTTTTTCTACCTGGATTACTGAGCATGCAGCAGGACATTTTTCAGCCAAAATTAACAAATCTGAACTTAACACCAACCATTCATTTTAGAATGTTCATTCCATACATGCATTAAAGCAATTAAACACTGAAAAACTTCCAGTTCTTTGATTTAAAAAATGTTTGTTCTTCTTTTTGTTTTAGGGAAACACTGGAGGCTCTTGAAAATCTTCACTTAACCCCTACAAAACCCAACAAAAATGGGTAACGTACCATCAGAATGTCACATGGGTGACAGGCTGAGATGCTGCGTTTGTAAGAAAGTCCTGAAGCCGTGCACAAGCTTTGACAATTTCTACAAAAGTACTGTTCATGGCCTGTTCGTCTATGTGTACAATGGAGGTGAATACTACAGACAGGTCGGTCATGATATGATGTACAAGTGTGAATACTGCTTTCATAAGCCAATCAGAGATCAAGAGGAAAGGGAAAGAGAGGAAGCAAGGAGAAGAGAAGAAGAGAGAAGGAGAGAAGAGGAACGACAGAGAGAAGAGGAGAGAAGGAGAGAAGAGGAACGACAGAGAGAGGAAGAAAGGAGGAATGAGGAAAAAAGACAAAGAGAAGAGTTGAATACAAAACTGGAAGAATCTCACCAGCGAGCTAAGGAGCAGTATGAGAAACAACAGCAAGACAAAGTATCAGAAGAATATGAGTCCAAGCAAAACATTATGATTGGACATTTGGATGAGTTTCAGGCTGATGAATCAGGCAGTGGAAGTGATCAGTTCCTTGAAATCCTCTCTCAGAAATGTGAGATGGATGTTTTAGATCTCAGCTTGAATGAGCTGACTGCTGATCAGCTGAAGAAGATCCTTTCATCTTTGGACAAACTTCTGTTTGGTGACTGGACCAGTGCTCCCCCATCCCTCAACACTCTGCAGCACGCTCAGGTGTACATCACAGAGCTGTGTGCCCTCTCTCTGGACATACCAGATCAAGTTTCACTACAGAAGGTCGCCAATCATCTGCAGTCCTTTGTTGAGTCCATCAGCCAATCAGCATGTAATGTTTCAGAGAGTTTCCTGTTGACTCAAGCCCTGCATCTCACCTTGATGCACTTTTTCACAGACAGTCACAGCTCCGATAGTGATGCACTAGTTATAGCCAAACAGTGGGCTGAAGAAGAGCTTTCCATCAAGCAGTTTTTTTCAACTGAATTCCTGAGCGTCCTCACATCATCACTGAATACCTCAGTAGAAAGAAACTCTATGTTCATCTTGAAAATGGAAATGCAGTGTGTGAAACTTCTCCTATCCACACTCAATCATCTGAATAACAAGGAGCCCCACATTGAATCAACTGAGATGATCCTTAGACTTGTACAAAGAAACCAATGGAGCCCAATGGAAGCAGTAAATCTGCTCAAAGCACTTTCACTGAAATGCTCAAAGGATGATTTAATGGCTAAAATCTTAACACTGGTCCATGTTTATGATATATCACCTTCCTGGACAGATGAGTCTGGACGTGCTCTAGTCCATATTCTGAACCTTGATAACTTTGAGAGTTTCCATCAGGATTTCCAAAAGATTCTCAGGAAGAAAGATGAGATCAGTCTACCTGCAACTCTAGCAGAATGCAAAGTGTTCCAGATGTTGGATGATTCTGAAACTGATCAAATAAAAAACATCATCACTGGTGTTTTGAAATATTCAGAAAATCCACCAAAGGATGCAACATTTATAAAAGATTCTCTAAAATGTGGAGCCTTAAATGCAGATGACTTACAAAACCGTCTCTGTCAGCTCTGCAAAGCAGTTTTTGACACAAAAGGCTGGTGGCCCACGGTGAAGCAGATGCTGCAGTGGTGCATTCTGATTACTGGGACTGGAATATCACAAGTGGTCATTGAGGAAAAACACCCATGTGTCACAGCCATGTTTGCAGCCACACAGTTCTTCATGGGAAACAAAGTGGACATTATACTGAGTTCTGCTACTGATACAGATGAGCAGACTGAAGAGTGGTCCGACTTCTACAAGATCTTTGGTATTTCTGTCAGCACAAACATGAAGAAACAAACATCATTCAAGGATATCTATGAGGCTGACATTGTGTATGGCACACTTGATAACTTTGTGTCAGATTACTTCCAGTATGGAAAAGATGTGATGGAAAGTGACAGTCCTCAGCTTGCTCGAGGATTTATTATTGATGAGAAAAGTCTCAAGGCTTTTCAAAGCCTTGACCTGTCGAGGCTCAAAGGTAATGATTCTCTGGTGTTTGCTGCAGACGTCCTGCAAAACCTAATGCATAAGTTGCAAAATGAAGACTTGGAACTGAGACACAAGTTTATGAATGCTCTTTTTCAGGTGCTCCAAAGTAAAATGATAAAGAACACAAACCCTGAGAGTAAAATGATCAAAATTCTGAAAAAAATTACAGGGAATGAACTACTTCCTAATGAAATTTTCATTCTGACCTTTCTTGAGAATCTCCTCATGGTGATTACTGAAAAATGTGAACCTCAGGAAAACACAACCCATCCTGCTGCCAAATGGTGTTTGGAGTCTATATTTGTTTCTTTAGAGCATGTAAAAATCTCAAATGAACAAACCAAAGAGATCTTTCAGATGATTTCAAATCTTGGAGCTCAAACACTTTGGCCACCAGAGGAGATCTTGAACCTCCTTGGAGTCTTAACTGACCACTATCATGATGAAGACAGCATTTCCATCATGAAGATTTTACACCTGATGGAAACCTATCGGGTTTCCTCCAAATGGAAGGATGAGAACAACCAGTCTATCATAAAGCTCCTAGAGTCATGTAAAACTGAGAATCTGATTCAACATTTAAAAAGAAGCCTTGGAGATGAAAAGGTAAAAAGCCTTGATGTTATTTTTGATGAAATACGTCAAATGAAAAACATTGATGAACAAACACTGAATAAGTCATACACTGTAGTAACTCGTGTGACAAACCTGATTGAAACTGGTGAAATTAAAAATTACAAAGATGTCCAAAGAGCAAAGACTCTCAGCCACAGCATGGAAACCGAAGACCTTCAGGAAGTCCTGGCAGTCTTATGCAATGCTGTTCACATGCACCAAGCTAAAGGGAAGTGGTGGCCCAGAACCACTCAGATCATAAGCTGGTGCCTCTTGGCCTTGTCCGACACCGGGAAGCTCCTGGAGATGGGAACTGGAGAGGGAAAGTCTTGTGTCATTGCAATGTTTGCTGTGTTCCGTGTTCTCAGGGGTGAAAAAGTTGATGTAGTGTCCAGCTCTTCAGTTTTATGTCAAAGAGATGCAGAAGAATGGAAGAATTTCTACAAACACTTTGGCATTACAGTTGACATAAACACTGATAAAACGGATGATGACAGTCGAAAAAAGTGCTACCAGAAGGACATTGTCTATGGAACTATTGAAGCCTTTGCTGCTGATCACCTTCGCCAGATATTTGAGATGAAAAATGTGAGACCTGATCGCAACTTTCAGTGCATCATCATTGACGAGGTGGATTCACTGCTGCTGGATCAGGGAGTTCAGCTGACTTACCTGTCCAGTCCCATGGTGTCCATGCAGCACCTGAACCCTATTTTGGCAATGATCTGGGGCCATGTTAGAGAGTATGGCTTCCTGTCTTCAGGATATCAGACATTTGTACAGGGTCCTCCTGCTTCTTTCTTCAAGGCTATATTTGACTCAATTAATACAGAAGAAACTGAAATCAATGATCCAATGGACATTTTACGAATAGCTGAAGAGACCAATACTGTACCACCTGGTTTTGCAGAGGATATCTACAAGAGTGAAAAGGATGAAATTCCTAAGAAACTGAAAGTTGTTAGTCAAGATGCTATGGTTGATTTTTTTCAAGAAATGGAGAACTATGTCCCCTATGGTTTTACTGTTTACATGTTAGATGCCAAGGGATTGCTTTGCCTAAGAAAGCTCAGTCCATACAGCAAACACTACATCCCAGAGCTAAAGTTTCTGGTCTTGGAGGAAGGATTGTGTTGTGCCCTTTATGACTCAGAAGAAATTCTTGTGAAGCCCATAGCAAAGTTAATCCTAGACCAGATTCAGTTCACCCCATGCACAAACAGTAGCGACAAAATCAGCATTCCAGGACAATTCAAAAATCTGATTGCAAAGAAAACGCCAGCATGGGTAGAGAATGCTTTTTTGGCAAAGCAGCTGAGGGAAGGCCGGGACTATGTTGTAGAAAACAACAGCATCTGTCCAGTGGACTTCAGATCTACTGGTATTGTTGAACTGAATAAGAAATGGGGTGATGGTCTGCAGCAGTTTGTTGAGATCAAACACCAAATTAAACTGAGCACAATTTCAACAGTGACCAACTACGTTTCTAACATCTCCTTTTTTCAAAAGTACCAAGGGAAGATATATGGAACCACAGGAACACTTGGCGGTGAAAGAGACATTCTGTTTTTACAGAACATATATCCAACTTTGTCTGCCTGCAGAATGCCAACATTCAACCAGAAAAAGTTATTTGAAGTCAAAGGAACTTTGAAGAAATCATCTGAGGAGTGGAAATCTGAAATAAAACAAGTTGTTATGGCTCAGATTTCACAAAATTCCTACAGAGATGGAAGAGCAGCCTTGGTGATCTGCGAAACTATCAACAAAGCTAAGGAGATCTACGACGAACTGAAAAGTAACATTCCAGGTGAAATCATCCTCTACAGCCGAAGTGACAAAGACAGCTTGAGTAAAATAGAGAAAGAACTTCTTCCTGGAGATGTCATTGTTGCCACAAACCTTGCTGGACGTGGCACCGACATTAAAGTGTCCANAAACAGGTGAACCACAATGGCTATTTGTGATCCTTTCTTTCCTCTCAGAAAACACAAGAGTGGAACTCCAGGCTTTTGGTCGAACGGCACGTAAAGGTAAACCTGGATCTGCTCAGATGATCATGTCCACTGAACACTTACAGCCAGATTTCAGGACAGTGGAGTCTCTGGAGGAAGCAAAGAGCACAAGAGACAGACTTGCTGCAGAAAAGATAAATTACATGATGAATGATGTCACTGAGATGAATCTTAGAGAGGACTTGTTTTCAGAGTACTGTAAAACTCTTCAAGATATTTACAAGAATGCAGATGATGATGATAGAAGAACTGTTGTTGCCATCATGAATGAATTCTGGGGCATTTGGCTACAAACTAAATCAGAGGATATTGATCAGCTGAAAAGAAATGAGTTGCAAGAAAGTCTGAAAGATGATTTGTCAAGAGCAAAAACTGAGTCTCAGAGTCAGATGTCTCCAAGTTCTAGCATTTACCATTACATCAAGTTTGGAAATGTTGCAATGGATGAAAAAAAGTGGGAACTTGCTGCCAGGCTGTTTGAAAAAGCCATGAATCAGGATAAAAGTTGGGCAGCCATCGCCTTTTACAGTCATGCCTATTGCACTATCAAACAGCGGAAGGCAAATTACCTCGTTAATGCCAAAGAAGATCTAAAGAAGGCACAGGAGTCCATTGAAAATCTCAATGATGAATGCTTGGTCTGTTTGCAGTTTGTTAAAATGGCCAGTGTTGACTCAAAAAACAGTGACCCAACCAGCCTTGAAAAACAATTCACAACAAAGTGCAACGCGTACAAGTTCTTTAATGACAACATCACTGAGGCTATCAAAAAACTTGATGAAATCATAGAAAGGGAGAAGGATGCATTAGCTAAAAAATCACCAGTTTTCTCCTTGGTGTCAAATACTGATGAAGATCTCCAAGCAGAAGCCTACAATCTGTACGATAGAGGTTTGAAATATGTATTTGCTGTAGAAGAGGAGCCCAGTTTCTGGGAAGCACTGTTGGTGTTCTTTCTTGGAGTAATACAAATTATTGCTGGAGTTCTGCTCGCTGTTTTTACATTTGGCACACTGGCTCAAGTGGGAATGGGACTGATCTCTGAAGGAATATCAGACTGCATCTATGGCATAGAAGCCCTAGTGACGGGAGATTTCAACTGGAAATCCTGGGCAATCCAAAAAGCCATTTCAATTGGCGTGGCGCTCATTTCTTTTGGAATTGGAAAGCTAATTGCAAAGGGCTTCCAAGCTTGTAAAACGGCACTAAAATGTATAGGTAAAAAACTGAAAGAATTGCCCAAGTTCTTTTCTAGGCAGACCAAAAACACTTTAAGTGCTGTCACAAAGGCAAACATGAAGAATGTAGTAAAAGTTACAGCTAAAAAAATTGTGGA
Source organism: Garcialebias charrua (assembly GCA_038048925.1). NCBI lineage: Eukaryota > Metazoa > Chordata > Actinopteri > Cyprinodontiformes > Rivulidae > Garcialebias > Garcialebias charrua. Next base: position 78,941 of record JBBPBX010000079.1, on the reverse strand, counting down.
GGAAGTAATCATCTATGGACTTGGGAAGGCAGAAGAGGAAATGTTGAAACAAATATTAGACAGCATCAAAAATGAGGTGACAAAGGGAATTGTAGCTGATGTGAAATCCAACCTGAACAAAGAGCCCTTAGCTACATTGGTGGACTCGATTATACTGTCACACATTAAGAATAAAGATCAGCTCCGTGATCTCCTAGAAGACAAGGACAGAAGGACTAAGCTGCTGTCCATTTTCAAACAGTTAGGCAAATCTGCTATTCAACCCTTCTATGCAGAACTTAGCTGGCAGAACAAGTTGAGCTCATCCCTCATTACAGTGATTGACAGCGCTAAAACAGAGGCCAAAGGAAAAGTGCATGGAATCCTAATAGCCATCCAAACTGTCCACTACCTTGCACTGGGAAGTGATGCTATTGCTGCAGTACTCACCCTCTCCAGCAAGTTTTTCTCAAACTTTCAGCAAGAATTGAATTCAATTAAAAAAGGCAAAGATTTTTCAGAAAAAGTGAAACCCAATGAGCTATCTTCATCAGACACTGAGATGCTGAATGTTTTCAGGCAAGATTTAGCCAACATTCTTAGTGATATATTGGCTGATGCTTCAGTTGAAGTGTTTCATCAGAAGTTCTCCAGTCACATTGTTTCTCGAGTCCAAGGTGAAGTGAATGGCGTCATCAGACAACATGTCAGAAGCGGTTTAAAAAGTGACAGAACAGAAGAGAAACTCAGAGCTGGACAGAACAACTTATACATTGTACACATGCCCGTAAATCCAAACTCCAAACTTGCAGCAAATGCTACTAAACACTCAAAGTCACATGCTGAAAAGATCAAGGACCCAAAGACTGCCGGTACCATTCTTGATGTGAGAGTCCTGTCAGAGGCCACTGGCACTAAAGTTCTCATTCTTATGGAGAATAAACATGGAAAACTTACCAAAATGCAGGAAGTGATCCCAAGTACTAAATCTGCCAATCAAACTGTGACACTGATATACAGACCAAAGAGCACCCAAAACCCTAATGCCTATTATGATGTACGCATCAATGACCAGATTGTGAGTTTAGACCACAAAGGTAAGAGCTGCCTGTTTCATGCGTTGGCCAAAGGAATGAAACCAGAAGGCAGTGAAAAAGACATTGCTTTGGAAGCAGACCGGCTCCGAACTTTGGAGGCTGATGTTCTTTGGAAATGCCCAGGTCAATGGGAGCCTTTCATCAAGCGCAAAGAGTGGACTGAAACAATCAGAGGAGGAGACTGGTACTTGGCAAAGGAAGACTGGTTAAATAATGTAAAACAAACCAAAAAAACAATGCAAAAGACAGAAGGTGGAAATGTGAACCAGTGGCAAATGTATGACATTAAAAATCCAGAGATTGAACAAATCATAAATACAAATGAGCAACCACCAATCAGTTTTATATTGGAAGCCAGAAAACTAAACCAGAACAGCAAACTAGCACAAGCCATGCTTGAAGTTAGAAAAAGATCATCTGCAATGGATACCAATGGGACTGCAAGTCATGAAATTCAAACTGCTTCTCTGCCTCTGGAACCATGCAGTGAGTTTTCCAGTAAAGACATCAGAGCACTAATGGCTACCACAATAAGCAAAGATGATGTTGTGGGAATGTTCAAACTCACCGTCCTTGGTGCAATGAGGACATGTCATCAGAGTAACAGCAATAAATTCAAGACCTTTCAGAACAACCAGAAGAGTTCAACCAGAATCGCCAAGTTTGACAAGAGTATTCAGGAGCAGGCTATGAAGACAGTACATGAATGGTTTAACCTGCTTCAAGGCATGAGCGTTATGACCAACACGGATCTCACCACCATCACTGAGTGGATCAACAACCAGGGCTACAGAGACCAAGGTGATGCTCACACAAGCAAAATCTCCAGTCACTGAGTGGATCAACAACCAGGGCTACAGAGACCAAGGTGATGCTCACACAAGCAAAATCTCCAGCATCGAGTAATGACAAGGTAAAGTTTCTTCTTCTTTATTATATCCCTTTAAAAATAAATAAAAACGGGTAATTTTATGTAGGGAAAAAAACAAGAAATTGTAGTCTTTACATAAAGCCGAGCAGCTAATTTATGTGGTTTTGTCTTTTTTACAGTGACTTCTGGAAAATCATCAAACAAGAAGAATGAAAACAAGAAAGAACTTCCATTGACTTAACCATCAAGAGAATTTCTAACACTTGTGTATCTTTGACAAGTGAAAGATTTTTTGTTTTTTTGTTTTTTGGGTGAAGGTGGTGGATTACACAACATTAGATCTAATCTTTATTTACTTATCTAAGTGAGAAAAACAAGATTTATTCCAATATGATAAGTAATTAGTTTATTCTAATAGCAATTTGAAATTAAACAGTTATTTGAAAAATATTTACATGCATTCAGTATAGATTAACCCATTTACAGTAAAATCCTGTTATTAACCATATATATTGATCTCTTTTCAGTGTGCTAAATCTCTGTTTGCTCTCTTTGATGTACCTGAAAATCTGAGTAAAAGCACTGTGATACATGGCTTAAATTTAAATTGATCTCTGCTAAACTGCAACTCATCAGCATAAATTGTGATAGTTTTCCTACAGAATACATTGGATTAAGAGAGAGAGAGTCTTTATTGTCATTTGCACCGCATGTGGTACATGTGATGAAAACGAGATTATGTACACGAGGTCCCAGTTACATCCAACAACAAATGAAAGAGAAAAACAGTAATAACATCTAGAACTAATTAAGAAAAACATCAACTAGTAATACACTAAGCCTAATATAGTGGGAATAAACAGCAGCACGAACATGAACATTAAATTTATATAATCATTTTTTACCTTCATTTTTAGAAATATTGTATTGTTTTGCTTTTTAAAAGTTTGATTATTTTTAGTTTAGAACATTATAGCTTTGTCAGTTGTTATTTTACAAGACTACACTGACTTCCAGTGGGAAAGTTTATAAATGTAAAAAAAAAAAATCTCAACCAATATCTATGTCAACTGTCTACAATATTTCTAGCTTTTTACCCCAAATATATTTTTAATGTTAAAGTTAACCAAGTTAATGAATCAGCTTATTAGTTAATTGTTATTTTTATTATGTATAACTGAACAATCATCAAAATGTGTTTAGATAATTATGTCATTCATTTATAGTAAAT
>JBBPBX010000079.1:56110-75151 GCA_038048925.1 Garcialebias charrua | reverse complement strand
AAATTCAATAGAAAAAAAAAAAAAAAATGCAATGACAGAAAATGGAAGAAGAAAAAACATACAAAAAATTGCAAAGGAAAACTGTTGCAAATACCAAAAACACTAAAGCATGTGCAAGTAAGAAACACTGCAAAGCCACTCCTCAAAACAGAGTGCACCAGACCAGTAGGAGGCCTCCACCACCAAGTCATCTGGGACCAGAGCTCCTGTAAAGACATTATAGCTGAGCGGACACTTTCTAAAGTCGTAATACTTTCATATAGTGTGCACGGAAATTTAAAATCTGCCAACTAAAGAGAGGTTTTGGGAATGTAAGGAAACAACAAGGAGCTACTATTAAAGGTGCAATAAGGTAGAAAATTAAACATTGGCAAGACAATGGTTTTAAATAATCCATCATGTAAGTTGTTATTTCGTAGAAAAACCAGAGACAGTATTTTAAGAGAAACAAGAAACAGAAAGCATTTGAAAAATTTGCCACAGTATGATTTTTTTTCTGAATTGAGAGGTAAGATTATAGCAAAAGTAAGATTTAGAGGTAAGAGGTAAGATTTAGCACTTTGAGATTTAGCAATTTAGCACTTTGAGATTTTCACTAATGAAAAGTGCGTTATAAATTGAATTCATTATTATTATTATTATGTGTAGAATGTGGCTATATCACTGATATTAGTATTTTGATAAGTATAAAAGGTCTCTAGTAATTTACAAATAATGCTAGTTTGCAAAACTATTTTAGTCTTATTTCTAAATATTTTTAACCAATGTGGCTATCACTGATATTAGTATTTTGATAAGTATAAAAGGTCTCTAGTAATTTACAAATAATGCTAGTTTGCAAAACTATTTTAGTCTTATTTCTAAATATTTTTAACCAAGTTCACTAATCATTAGGAAGTACACACCTTAATGCCAATATACAGTAAGGATAGAAAATATGTTATTTAGATACTCTTGGTCCGATACATAGCCAAAACAGTCATATTTGGGATTTGGTAGTAAATTAGTATCAAATGATGAAATGCCACCTGAAATTCAGCTGAAGATGGGGAACACAGTTGAAGCTAAATTGTTTGAGGATTTGATAACAAAGTTGAGTAGCCACAGACCTTTTACTGAGATTTATGTCAAGTCAAGTCAAGTCATCTTTATTTAAAGAGCACAGTTAAAACAGATAATCTGTTATCAAGGTGCTTCACAAACAACATCAAAGAGATTAAAAAAATTACTGAAACCGTAACACGCACTAATGGTAAAACTATGAAATTAACAGCAGTAAAAATATAACAAAAATATATAAGAACAGCATTAAAATGAAAACACAGGATAAAATATATACACTAAGTCAGCTCACACAGTATGAAACGCCAGAGAGAAAAGATGGGTTTTTAGCAGGGATTTGAACATGTGATGGGATGAGGCCTGCCTAATGTTGGGGGGCAGGTTGTTCCAAAGTTTGGGGCCGATGACTGAAAACGCCCAATCTCCTCGGAGCTTTAGTCGTGTTTTTGGAACCGCCAAAAGCAGCTGATCGGATGATCTTTGGGCCCGCGAGGGAACATATGGTTCCAGCAGCTCAGAGAGGTAGAGGGGAGCGAGGCCATTTAGACATTTATAGGTCAACAACAGAATTCGTCGACTCTAGTTTGCACGGGGAGCCAGTGAAGGGAGGAGAGAACTGGTGTAATGTGCTCAGACCTACGTGTACCGGTTAAAAGCCAAGCTGCTGCATTCCGGACGAGCTGGAGACGTGAGAAGGAGGGAAGCAGTCCTGAAATAACTGAAAAAATAATAATTCCAGGAATTCCTGCAAAACTCTAAACCAGAGGTGTCATGTTTACGGCCCTCAAGCCAAAACTGGTCTGCCAGATGATCCAATCCGAGCAGCAGTTAAGACAAAAAAATAAAAAATTCAATAAACGTAGCTGATTTTCCTAACTTGTCCATGTTTTGGGCATCAGATTGTTTTTTTGCTATCAAATATACCCTATGGCCCGGTCAGTTTGACAGCCTTCTTTATGACAGACATTACATATGGATTGCCTAAAAACACAGAGATAAGGTGGTAAACTCAAGGTTTCATGCTGAAGCGGTTAATCTACGCGAACAAATTGGACAGCTCATGGAGAAAAAAATACCAACAAGTGTTGGAATTAAAATCCCCACAATGGCTGAAGGACCTTGTTATGGTGAGTACTTGAATAACTTAAATAAAATATTGGAAGGCTACCAAAACCTTGTGACATGTTTATGACTTGGTACAAGCTGATTTTGTGACAGACACAACCGTCAAGTGGCGACCCTGCTCATTTTGTTTGCGTGGGACCAGCCTTAATGCTGACGTGAAGTGATACAACGATACGAGTGCAGGATTACTGAAAATGTGTCCAGATGTTCAAGACTTTGGAGTTCAACAGGAAATCATGAACAAAATCAAAGCAGGTCCATTTAAGGATCCAGTAAGAAAGGGCGGCAATGTCTACAGACTGTTAGAAAGATTTCTAAACAACATTTCTGGAACTGAAAAGCAATTGATTCAAGCTTTTAACAACTTTTTGAGAACGTCAAACCAGCCAGAATGAAGAACAAGTACAGAAGAAAACATCTTAAAGCTTTGACTAATCAAAGTGCTTTGGCCGACTCAGCTAAACTAATGGCAATGCTCACATCCCAAGGAAGATAGAGGAACAATCTTTTTTTTGATTTGGCCACATATTCAGGATTTTGACATTTCATTGGAAAGTGTTAAAGAATTTGATGCAGCTGGTTGCTCAAAGGTACATCCTGGAAAGGTTGATAGAAGTCTGTCCTAAAAATTACTTGGGGAAAAAAGTAAAGTTCTGGAGGCACATGGTCAACTCATGGTAGAAATGAAGGATACTTTGTGAAAGTACTAGATAAGGTTGATCTGACTTTAACTAAAACAGCATCACTGATAAAAGAAATAAAAGAAAAAGTTGTTCTTAAACTTGAGTTGGTTTGGGTCAATGTCAAAGACGTTGATATTAAAGTTACCAAAATAAATCATGTGTTGAATCTGATCTGGTCACAAGATTGGTGAAAATGAACTTAAAATGTTGATGATTGGGGGAAAAAACAATTGGCGTCAGATGACCTAATATCAAGACTTTCAGGAAGTTCTTGCAAGGAAAGCAGCTTCAAAGATGCAAAAACAATATCTGACAAAGGATTACCATTAACTGGTGCCAAATACTGAAACGGATAATAAATAAAAGTAAACGGTATTTAAAAAAACGAGTTCCAAGATTTAGAAGCTTTGAATTTCTGTCAAAGTGTTTCTACAACTGATCTGTAAATAAACTGTGTGCACAACGCATTACACAAATGTGTACATCTGCATATTTGATGTGTAAAATTATATCTGGAACTTGTTTTTATGGACACTTTGAAGATATACACGTGAAGCCAATTCTGCTACTTTTTTTTTTTTATAAAAGATGTTGGCTGAGTAAAGATCACTTTGAGATATACACGTGAAGCCAATTCTGCTACTTTTTTTTTTAATAAAAGATGTTGGCTGAGTAAAGATTTTGTACATTTTAAAAAAGAAAAAAATTTCTTCAACTTGACATCCTTATGTGAAGCAGAAGTTTGTTTTTCCAAGTTTGTGAACAGGAAATACCTGAGGAGGGACTGCAGAGGAAGGAAGGACAGATATCAAATGTATCTAAAAAAGCTAAATCTGGTCCTCTGGACATTCAAAAAACAAAACAAAATAAAGCAAAAAAATTGTAGAAACGTTTCGTCTTTCGTCCGAAAGACTTCCTCAGTCTGAGCTGCTGTATTCTGTTTAAGGTCGGTCTGTTTAAGGTTGAAATCAGACACCACTCTGAGCAGCAGGACCACACTTTCCACAGAGCAACTGTGTCAACTCTTGAAACTGTGCCTGCAGTCAACCTACTTCACATATGGGGAGCAATATTGAAACATGGGTGTGCTATGGGGTCTCCAGTTTCTCCTATTGTTGCCAACCTGTACATGGAGGAGGTAGAAAAGAGAACCTTGACGTCCTTTTCAGGGAGACCACCAAGTCATGTACAGGACATACACAGGATTGAAATTGCATTTCTCTCTGTCCCTCGGTGCAACAGTAAACATTTAAACACTAAAACACTAAAACATTTAATAAACATAAGCATAAAATGAAATAATAAAAGTGTAATACTGTCCTGAGTTTTTGCATAGTAGTTTTTGCATAGTAGTAGTATGAAAGTATGAAAAGTTACACCAACACTAAAACACTAAACATTTAATAAACATAAGCATAAAATGAAATAACAAAAGTGTAATACTGTCCTGAGTTTTTTGCATAGTAGTATAAAAGTGTAAAAAGTATATCTATAAAATAAAATGAAAGTTCTGGCATTGACATTTGTAATAGAGTGACAAAGCAGCATATGAAGTTTATGTACACAGTATATGTATGAGGTAGTTGATATTGGTATAGAGGTAAAGTGGCATATGCAATAAGGCTAGTAAAATATATCAGCAGTAGTGTAGATATAAAAAGTAGTGTAAATGTAAACAGTAGTAATAAATGCAAACAGTAGTATTGAATGAAAACAGTACTGTAGTAATAAATGTAAACAGTGAATGTAAACACTAAACAGTAGTATGACTAGGCAGTAATGTAATGCAAACATTAGTGCAAATATAAGAAGTAGTGCAAACTGAATGAGCACATGACCGTGAGTTGAGTGAAAACCCGTTTTGTATGGAAGCGGATATGAGACGAAATGAAAACTAAAATGGTTTAGCAGGAATGCTTTTTCATTTCAAAGCCAAGCTGCCTTTTTTGAGTTATAAATAAAATTAAAAATGAATAAACCAAACTGCATTTTCATTTTCTTCTTCGAGACTGCTCAATTTGTAACTTAATTAAAATGATAAGTAAAATAACATTTAACATTTAATTTTCAATATATGTCTTTGTAAAAAGTGGCCAAAATTCATTTTGAAATGTCAATTTTGAAAATTAAAATGAAATAGCAGAAAGTGTTGACTGGCAGATCGTAAAGCTCTGCCGGGCTGATGGGCTTTCAGAAGTTCTGAGATGTACAGTAGAAAGGTGCAAGTCCATTCAGAGCTTTGAAAACAAACAGCAGCAGCTAAATAAAGGTTGAATGAAAATTGTTTTCACAAATATTCAATGAAAAAAACTAACAGTTAAGTAAAATTAAAATAGTAATCAAAACTTTTGGAATTGTAATGATTTTTTTTTAAACAAAAACGTTTGTTTAAAAACTTTATTTTTAATAAAATAACTAATTTTTCTCTCGTGAACAGTTATTTTCAAAACAAACTTTTATTATTTTATTTTTATTACATGTTTGTGCTGCTGTGTGGAGTAATGTTTTTCTATGATATTAGTGCTTAGTGTATTTTTAGTTGATATTTTTCTTAGTTAACATCTTAGATGTATTACTGTTCTTTGTTGGATGGAACTGGGAGCCTGTGTAAATAATCTTGTTTATCACATTCACATGTACCACATGTGGTGCGAATGACAATAAAGGTTCTCTGATGGGATCACTCAGGCTGTGACTTAGATAAAATCTTGGCACCTTCTTTTTGAGGGGTATTGTCTTTCAAATTGGGTGACACCAGAGCCCTATATAGAGAGAGTTGCGACACTCCCATAGACTCCCATTGTAAGAATGGAATGCGGAAGTCACGTGGGTCATGGAGGGGGCGATTTGTTCCGGAAGTGTTTCAAACAGCAGCGCTGCTAGCATCAAACGTCGTTCATTGTTGATGTTTCAGACGTGTTTTCTCCGGTAAGTTGATAAAAATACAATTTTCTTTTGCCCTTGTGAAGCGTTAGCTGACTATTCTGTACTATTTTATCAACATTAATACTTCATGTCGCCAGTTTTTCTTCATTAAACATGTTAAATTGCTAGTAGCTGCAATCATGACTGTTTTAAACTGATCCATTTCTGTCTAATTCAGCGTGTTAAAATATTCAGTACAGCTTAAATTTTGAAAGTTTTTATTTATTTATTATTTTTATGGTAATTCCAGTTACTGGACTCTCAACTAGAAAATATAGTCTTTTTCCCTGAGATTTGATGTGGTTTATTTAATTTTCAGTGAACTGCATTCAAATCATCACAAAGGCACTCGTTTTCTGTCTTCCCAAAACAATAATTTTTAATCAACATGTTTGAATGAAATTAATTTGATTTGATTTATTGATGCACTCATTTTATAATAATAAAAGACACAAAATAAAACAATTTAACACACAGATAACAAGAAAATTTAAAATATAAAATGAAAGTTGGCAGATGAAGAAAAAAAATCTTATTGTATCTGCCCCTTATTTTCTAACAAACAATGCAAACAAACAAACTTCATTAAATACAAAAAAGAAAATCGGATAACTCATTAACTCCCTCAATCACAAGAATTACTATTTAAACTCGTGTCTTCGTTAAACATATTTCCTTAACAATTTATCCTTGATCTTTCTTTTAAATATAATTATTGATTTAGCTTCTTTAATATCAGTTTCCTCTTCGTTCCATAACCTAACTCCCTGACCTATTGCAGTCCTTCCTTTCCAATTTAACACCATAACCTTCACACCTTTTTACTGCAGGACTGTTAATTTAAATTTGTTTTATATTATTAGTTTAGCATATGGTAATCATGGGTCAAGTTCAGATGAGACTCTCTTTCAAGACACAACAAGAAATAAGAATTATTACTAAGAATATATCAGCATCAATAAACTGTAGAACTGTAACATTTTTTTTAAACTATCACATTCATGTCCATCTTCATTTTTTTTTCTGATTTACTGAACTGGTCAGTCCTCATTGATGGAGTGATGGAGCTGGTAAGTAAATTGTGAAGTGCTGGAGCTGACTGGTTGATGGGGAGGCTGTCAAAAATAAAAATCAAATTAAAGTGATTAGAAATTAGTTTTTCAAATACCAAATACAAGCTTGCAACAACTTTTTCAGAAATTTACAGAGGATGACAACACTTTTATATGAATAAATTTATGCATAATCAGTGAAATTAAATAAATGTAAGAGACATAAAAATCCCTCTAAGCATACCATCCATATGTACAGGTGTTGAAGCTGCACTGGGCGGTGTGGCATTTTCAAATGATAGCCCAAACTCCTCCATGGCAACAATCAAGGTGTTTGGTGGGGGCATGCTTGTTGTGGCACAAGATGCTGTTTGTTTTTTCCTCATGTTTTTTGTCTGGCTTTTACTTCCAAGATGCCCAGCATTGCACAGAATTCTTTTTCTTTCATTTAAGATGTGTTTTGCTGCTATTCTGAGTCTCAGCCTGATGAACCTGCTGGTTATTTTTCTTTGTACATCATGACATGAAGGAAGCATGCTTTCTAATACACTTGCTTCTCTCAGTAGAGTATCAAAGGCGTTGGGGAGCTCCATAAAGGATTGGCTGGTCCTTGTTCTGAAAAGCCCTTCAACTTTCTGGACCAGACTGAAGGCTTCATGTGATGGCCGACACAGGACTCCTGGTTTGAATTCCTTCAGTGTCAGTAAGGTACCATGCTCTCCTTCCAGAGTCTCATCATTTTTGCTTATTTGAACTTGAGCATCCATCACAGATGTTTGAATGTTTGATGACTTTATTTACTATGTACCCTGTAAGATGGTACAGAATACAGGTTTCACTGTTGATGAAATCACTCAGAAGGACCTGTGTTTCCAATCAGCTGCTCCACACTTAGGCCAGGACTGTGAAATGTCTCCTTAATGTCCAGGAACTCTGCCAGAAGACACGGGGTGGCGAGAGGACATCAGATCAAACCAGTGGTTCACCTGCTCCAGAAACCAGGCTGTTGTTAGGTTGGAGGGACGTCGCTGCTGCTCCTGCTCCACCATATATTTCACACCTGCACTTGCTGACTTGCTGAAAACATGCATTGCAGGCTCCACCTTCATTTTCTTAAAATGACTTGGCTGAAGAGTTTTTTGTAAGATTTGATGCAATTTTGAAAGGCATTTCTTCCTGAAATTCAACCATATCTTTCATTGAATCAAGTGAAACTTCATTGTGTTGAAGTCCCTCATTTAGCACGTCTGGTGGAATTATAAAAGTCTGTCCACGAACCAGGGCACTCTTCAAATTCTTTACCAGATGTGGGACATGAAGTAAAGCCTTTTATCTGGTCTTGCTGGGTGTTGGACAGATGTTTTGTTGTGGCCCACTCCAAATGCCCGCCACATCGCTCTGTTAGCACTGCTCATGTCAGTAGTGATGTTTAGCACGAGAAGGCCTATGGAAGCTGCTCTTTCAATTATTTCTAGAATGATTGGCTTATAATTTGACCCATTGGTAGAATTGCCACTGAAATGGTAAGACACCACTTGCTTCCATCTTGTTGTGCTTCCTGTATGTAATTAATAAATAGTATAAATATTTTGAGCCCTGATTGAAAATGTTTTTGCAGATTAAATTTACAGCACTCAGTCTGTGTTGTTGTGATGATGGTGATGTTGCACCTGCTGACTTGATATGATGTAATTAATAAACAATAGTAGTAAATGTACTTCATTAAAGCTTGTTTTACATTTTACATATTTTATAATTGTTTTGTAATTTATTTTTACACAATTAACACTTATTTTGTCATCTGTTATGATTATAACTAGAAACAGTAACATTTTAATCAGTGAATTACAATTTTACAGTAGTAGTCAGGCTACAAGCACAATCAACTCTGTTATCCAGGTACTCAGTTGCTAATAAAAAAAAAACAAATAGAACAATTATATAATGTGCAGAAATGAAGACTTCATCCCAGATCTAAGGTAAGCTGGAGCAGATACTGATGGCATGGAGGACAAGGTAGATCATTCTCATGCACAGAACATCAGAACTAGCTTTCTAATAAGTGTTACTCTATTTTCTTCTTTTTTTTTTACATGTGTAACATTATAAAACACTGTTGAAATGGCTATTTTGATCATTGTATTGCATAGACATTTTTTTTCCAAACAAATGTGTTTACAGTTTCGTTTCACTGTAATGAGAAATACATCTGCCACGTCTAAAAAGACTTTAATAAAACGCATAGTCAGTGAAATAATCAGTAATCAGTTAAGTAATCAGTTTGTTACTGTTCAATAATTACTGAAAGACACCGGACAATGTAAGAAAAGTAGAATTTTGTGTTCTGTTGCGCCAGTAGCTGCTCAAACTGACTGGCAGCGACGAGCTGTTTGGAACATTTGAGAGCTGCATGAACCACGTGACCACCTAGCGGCGAGTACAAAGAGTGTCACAACTCTCTCTATATAGGGCTCTGGGTGACACTGTCCTCCTGGCTAAATCTCCGCCTGCTCCTAAAACAGCCAATCAGTGATTCAGTGGGCGGGACTTGGATTTGCCATTTGAGATTGAATATTGTCACACTAAAAGCGCAGGGGGGCAGGCTGAAAATGAAAAGGCAGTTTGCTCTGTAGTTCAATGACAATTGACAGTGTTGACTAAGAAAATGAAAATGATTTAATCTTAATTTTATTTCTGACTCAAAAAAGGCAGCTTGACTTTGAAATTAAAAAGCATTTCTGCTATTTCATTTTAATTTTCAAAATTGACATTTCAAAATGAATTTTGGCCACTTTTTACAAAGACATATATTGAAAATTAAATGTTAAATGTTATTTTACTTATCATTTTAATTAAGTTACAAATTGAGCAGTCTCGAAGAAGAAAATGAAAATGCAGTTTGGTTTATTCATTTTTAATTTTATTTATGACTCAAAAAAGGCAGCTTGGTTTTGAAATGAAAAAGCATTCCTGCTAAACCATTTTAGTTTTCATTTCGTCTCATATCCGCTTCCATAGTTTTGATGACACATAGTCCAGTGTTAAAATCTTTGTGTTGTGTGGTGGTGTGTGAAAGTTTTTTGTGACTGTGAAGGCAGTACAAGTGGGAGGGAGGGCAGAGCCAGATTTTTGATACATTTAGGCTAGACTTTTACAATTTTAGTTTAAAACTAGCCTTTTACTTATAGCGTTTAGTGAGCTTGTTACTACTAGCTTTTACCTAGCATTTGATATTTTAGGTAAGTAGCCATTTTGCTATTAGGCTTCTTTAGCCTGTTCAGTTTTTTGTTGTTGTTTTTTTTAGCTCATCTAACAACTCATCATCTGGAAATTCCAGCAAAGTCATTCAGCATTCAGACTATTTCCACAGAAAATCCTCCTTTTTTATTTATATTTTTCCTTTAGCAAGAGATTTAACCACATTCATCAGAGATAATCACGTTAAATTAAAATAGCTAATTGTGTTTGGCTAAAAGTTAACTTACCCGTTTTCCAGCATCCCCCCAAAAAAATACAGTTAATTTGCATATCTAAACACAACCTTTAAAATGTTGTCATTCGGGGTCAGGAGCAGCAAACATCCCCGTTTTAACATTAAAGCTAATTTTTCTACGTTTTATAACCAAGCCAGCGGGTTTTGCGGTCTCTGTTGCTATGGATACAGCAGACGCGCTGTTTGTAGCTGTCTGTCTTAACTTTAAGTTCACGTTTGACTTTCGGTTGAACGAATCTACACAAAAGTCAAACAAAACGAAGAGTTAAAAAATCGACTCAAACAAAACGAAGAGTTAAAAAAAAGACCAATAATATCGCCCCTTTACTAAATATTATGAAGCTGAACGTATAACGTGACGTCCATTTAAAAAAATGTATCTGTACGTGGACAAAGTTCGCGTTTAAATTAAAAATAATGCGACGTTAAATTAGCATTTCACAGAGAATTTAAAATGTTTTGATATTTTCCTCACATAAACGGATGCGGTTGTGATTATCGCGACATCCAACAGACACTCAAAGAAATCTGAAGATATCGCGAGACTACGTGTCCCTCCCCCTGTTGCCATTCGCGTACAGTTTACGTGAGATTTTCGTCGTATGCCTTTTAAGTGCGCGAGGTCTTGTGTAATTTATTGTGCGTAACTCGGGCTGTAGCGCGAAGGGGGAATGTCGGCTCGTGAATGATCGGTGGTTGAGGCGGCAGGAAAGCGTTAACGTTATGGGTAAGACTGCCACTGTCAGCTCTTCTTACAACTTATCGAAAAATCTCGTTTTAAGTTATAATGGTGATATTTTAACTTAGATTCGGTTACGTTATTTAAACAGTTTAGCTTGAACAGTTGGAGCAACCAACGCCCAGTCCGCCTCCAGTTGGATGGGCTGCTAGCTGCTTGTTAGCTTCGCTTCGCTAAGGCAGCATAGCCTAACGGGAGTGTCATTTCCTGTCTTCTACTTTGGAACAAAGTAATTAAGAAAAGGCTTGTACCCTTTTTTTAAAACTATCCGAGCAGAGTATACTAATCTCCAGTTATGATTTCACGTCGCTGTGTTTAAAAAAAATTGTCCTGAAAAATGACAACATTTTTTGGATACCTAGCTTATTTAGCTCCAAACAAGTTACCGTACGTGCAAATTTAACAGGAAACAGAGTTTCTACAGAAACTGTCACACAATCGGCAGAAATTTATTGAGAGTCTCTTCAAAATGCTTCTCGATATGAAGTTATAGTGAAATCGATGCTTTTGAGTAACTTGAGCATTTCAGTATGCAGACAGACCGACCTGGACGATTTCAGGTTAGACATAAGGAGGTTACAGATGCCATCTAATCTGGATTACAGTGGATCTAGCACCTGATGGTTCATGCTTTGACTTCAGCTCCTTTGTACCCAATGTTAGGGCACACTGCACCCTTTTTCTCTTTCGAGCTGAAGTATCATTTTATCCACCTCAAATCTGCATATTAAACACACTGAACTGGTCCCTCAACTTCCTTTTAGTAAAGCCTTTCAGACACAGCCGCAAAAGAAATTTGATAATGACAGCTAAGATGATGACTAATAATGGGTTGTTAGGTTACCTATTTCACAAATTTTGATCACAATTCTTTTTTCTTTTTTTCCCCACCAACTAAGTCCATGTGTGCTGTGTGGTACTACTCAAACTGATCCTGTAGGCGAATCAGCATATCAAATCCTAGAATCACACAGAAAGCATGTGGGTTGCTGTTGGCAGGCAGAAGATGTTTTGGCATAAGAAGCAGAAGACCTTTTCTAGTCACGGGCATGAAGAAAAGGCTGCAACAATGAGTGGACCTTGTTTTATGTCACTGCTGACATTAAAAGAGCAAGCGGGGTGGAATATGTACAAGCTTGGCCTGTTGTTATCGTCGTTTGGATCCTGAATGAATTTCCCCCAGGCTTCTTGCCTCAGGAAGCAGAACTTGGAGACAGAATAGTTAGTCAAATGGCCTGTTATTGATTTTCTTTATTTGTTATGATTCTTTCTTTCATGTGTTTGTTTTTGTGCTCTTTTCCCCTATTTTGTGACCCTGTGAACACTGGATTTGTCTGTACTCTGGAACAACATTGATCAACACAACACAGCTGTAAGTAGAAAAGGGCTTGCTTGTTTTCCCAAATGACTGCGTTTCCCATCTTTGGAAAACATATTTTTTAATACAAATAGAAAGGGTTAAGTTTATTCACTTTTAAAATTTAAAGTCAAAGTCAACTTTATTGTCAGAACTGCAATATGTACAGGACATACACAGGACCGAAATTGCGTTTCTCTCAGTCCCTCGGTGCAACAGTAACCATCTAAACACTAAACACTAAAACATTTAATACACATAAGCATAAAATAGTAAAAAAGTGTAACACTGTCCTGAGTTTTTTCATAATAGTATAAAAGTATGAAAATTTACACCAACACTGAAACACCAAACACCCCTAAAACACCAAACACCCAATGAACATAAGCATAAAATGAAATAATAAAAGTGTAATACTGTCCTGAGTTTTTGCATAGTAGTATGAAAAGTATAAAAACGTAAATCTATAAAATAAACTGAAGGCCAGACACACAAAACTTCTAAATCACTGTAGATCACAAAACACCAGGTTTGAGGTCTACAATCCCGAGTGGCATATGTTACAATACAGTAGTCATAATAAAAAGGTGATCTAATGAGTTTAATCTAATTTGGGTTGCATTGCCTGTTTTTAACAGAGTATATGCAGGGTCTTGAAAGTTATTAAAAGTTGATAAATCAATTTTGGGAAAATTAAGGGTCTTGAAAAGTATTAAAAAGTCTTGAAAGCGATTTGATGAGGTATTATTATTTTTTGCTGTTATTCTAGCTTTAAATAATTTGACAGCAAAAAGTATGTATGACTAATATTTGTTTTCCTCACCGCAGAGGATTCGGAAATTGCTTCGCACAAATTTAGGGTGTCAGGTTACAACAGCCTTTACGGCTAGGCCTATCTTGTGCGCATGCACGGCTGCTTTATCTCCAAGTTGAGTCTGTGTGTTCGAATAAGTTGCCGCGAGACCGTGAGAACAATGGGTAAATGCAAGTTTTCTGACTCCTGGTTGGAGATGCCTGATTTTCAAGAATGGCTGAGGCCTGTCGCCGAGAATAACCGTGTTTATTTCTTAGTCGCCATTGTTCAACCAAGTTACTTTAAAATAGCTACGAGTCTTGTTGTAACCTAAGCTATATTTTCTTAAACCTAGTCGTGGTTCAGTTTCTTCTTTTGAACTTTTTTCTTTCCACTGTATCTCAGTTCTGTTGTAGGTTTGAGATTCACGGATTTAATTGAAAACAACAGCAGTTTTGTAAATCAAAGATTTGTTGCTTAATAAAACAAAGTGACGATAAGGTCTTGAATTTATTTTGGAAGGTCTTTAAAAAGTCTTGAAAAGGTGTTGAAATTAACTTCATTATTCCTGCATATACCCAATGTTTTTGTAGTTCAACCAGGATATTTGAGGTTGCAAGTCTTTAACATTATTAATTTGAGGGTCAAACTAAAATGTCTCAGCCACTGTTCTAGAGTATCCATCGGATAAATCTTTTTGTTATTTGTAAAGATATTTGGTCATATTAGCAATATTTATTTTTTGGCAAACATTGAATTTGCTAAGTGGAGTTTTCAGGAGGGGTATTGTGGAATATTACGGCTGAGATTGTTCATTTTAGCCATTGTGAGGAAAATGGGAAATGCAAAATAAAGAAAATAAATCTGTTTTACAGCAACAAAAGAACCTGGATGGATATGTTGGCTTTGCAAGCCTTCCCAACCAAGTGTACAGGAAGTCTGTCAAGAGAGGCTTTGAGTTCACCCTGATGGTTGTGGGTAAGAAAACACGCCACTGAGCACTCTGTTTACTGTACTCTAGTGTTGCTTGAATCATTTCATTGTTTTCTATGCGGTTGGCATTTTTGGTTCTTTACTGTGGTTCCTTTTAAAATATATGTGTATATAATTACAAATGTATGTGTAACATGATATTTATGCACAAGGGACAGACCTCCAGCTTTGAAGTGTTAATTTCTTGCTCATGGAGGGTTTGGGCATTGCATTTCCTCTTTGTTTAATCTCTGTCAGGGCCTTGACACTGTCTCAAAGACAAGAAACATTTGGTTTGGGTTTATCTAGAACTGCACTCAGCAAAACAGAAATGCACACATTTTTTAAATGCTTGGATGTGGCTGTTGACTCCTGTCCAAGATATTCCATGGCCCTATTAGGAGGGAAAACGTGTCCCAGGGTCAAAACCATTTCCTGTGGCGGGACAGACCGAGTTTGTGCTCCACAGGCATCGAAGAACTTTGTTTTGTTCACAGTGCACAGTTTCTTTAAAGTGTTCAAGTGCTAGTTTGATTACTTGGATGTTGCTTCCTCCTTTTCTGTGTAAAAGCTATTGGACAAGTCTGTGGCTGGCCCAGTTAGCTTTTGACAAATTGCCTCATTTAGGGAATAATGGCTTAAAAAATAAGTGTCATTGCAACAAGGACAGCAGAGGAGATCCTCTGGGCTTTCTGGTATTGAAATGCATGCCATTGTTTCAGCTGCTCTTGGCTTTGATTAGCCGCAGGCCCACGTGTCCCCAGAGTTCCCAAATGCGATGTGTCACCGGTGGGGTGTGAAAGAGGAACGGAGGAAGAGAAATCAGTCAGTGGCTGGCACATCGATGAAGCACGTGACCCACAACCTGTTCACACATTGCGGAGCAGCTCTTTTCAGCACTTTGTGTTGCAGTAAATTTAATAAGCACGTACGGTACTGTAGTTACAAACCTCACCGAATATGTCGAGCTAGTGCTGCACGTCTCTCTTTAACTGTAACTCTGGTATAAACGCCCAGTTAAATATTGACTCGTGGCCATCAGCCAAGGCAGGCAGTGCCAGTGGTCATTTCCACTAATGATTCTTTTCACTGGGAGCTTGGAAACAGAGGACACAATGGTCAGCCAAGCTTGAGAAGACTCAGACCACACAGCCAGTCAGCAACACAGAACAAGAGCCATTGTTTCCTTAACTGTTTAACCCAAATAGATTGATATCTTTGGCAAAGATCGGTCACATCCCCTGAAAGGCTCATGATCCTTGTTTGACCACTGATGGCAACAATAAACCTTAACACTCGAGTCCAGATAACGATGCAGTTGTTTACAATGTGACATATTAACCTCTGCAAAAAGATCACAAGTCAGCGCGTTCTTAAAACATGTTTGTTGTTTGTTTTTTTCAGGTGAGTCAGGACTGGGCAAGTCGACTTTGATCAATTCTCTGTTCCTAACAGACCTGTATTCAGCCGAGTATCCTGGACCTTCACACAGAATCAAAAAGACCGTACAGGTAACCTCAAAAACCTGTTATTTACAGGCTGCTGACTAACAATTAGCGTAGACGCTAACTTAACATTGAAAATGCCATCGAAAAACTAAGGCGACGAGCATAGTGTGCTTAATTGGAAAGTTGTACTCTAATCAAACATTTTAAAGTAATTAATAAAGACAATAATGTTATGATAACATCAACTAGTAGTTAAAGATACATATTCAGGGGTCAGTGAGGAAAATGTTTGAAAGATCCAACAAAACATTTAGACATACCGGTACACAGATTTACTGCAACATACTGTATTTTTACTAGGGATGCACCGATCCACATTTCTCACTTCCGATCCGATACCGATGCTTGAAAACTGGGTATCGACCGATACTTTTCCGATCCGATACCGTTCAGGTATACGAATCTGTATAATGAAGCTTTTGAACTGAGAATATTTATTTCAACATGTGAGATATCCAATGAAGACTCTCTAAGTCTTACCACAGGAACCTCACAAACTTTAAAGCTGCACTATGTAACTTTGTAGTGCAGTCTGTAACTTTTCTAACAATATATTTTTAACATATTTCTTCACTCTGTCACTATCTACTGACAGACTGATGTTAGACAAAGTAATCTCTGAAAAAAACTATAGTCCCCTTGCTTCTCTATCAGCATTTATAAAAACAATAAAAACATAGAGTGACCCGCCGTTAACCAGCCAATAAAAACAGAGTTTGTAACCAGCCAATAAAAACAGAGCTTGAATTTGAATCAGCCGGTAAAAACTAGGCATGTGATCTCGCGATATTAAACTCTCGCGATATCTCTCGTTGAGAGGTAACGTTGTCTCGCGAGACGCTAATGCTAGCGCTAG
The DNA here is from genome assembly GCA_038048925.1 of Garcialebias charrua. Classification (NCBI taxonomy): domain Eukaryota; kingdom Metazoa; phylum Chordata; class Actinopteri; order Cyprinodontiformes; family Rivulidae; genus Garcialebias; species Garcialebias charrua. The sequence continues at coordinate 58,586 of JBBPBX010000079.1, read as the reverse complement.
CAGAGCCCCTAGCAAGTCAGCGTCACGGACAGCATGGCTTCGCCGGATGAAGTTGCTATAGAAGACGCCCCAACTACTGATGGAGGGTCCCGGTGCCGCAGACGCCTCTACATTGATGGAGGGTCCCGACGCTGCCCCGGATGTAAAGACACACGCGTAAACACCGGTGTGACCGGTGTTGCCAGATAGAGTCCCACCCACCCAAAGCACTCTTTACCCGCAAAAGTCAGAAGGAAAATCGCGGTGAACCGCCCAATCTGGCAACACTGGTGAGTGACGGCTGCAGATTCAGTGCTGATGCGGATATTTATGTTCAATTTTTGGAAAGTCCTGCGTGAATATCTATTTTTTTTAAACAAAGTTGAACGTTCTAAGGTCTAAGGAGATTCAATCAGTAAAATGAAGACATCAGTTGGGTTTGTAATACATGTTAAAACAGAATAAAAGCCTTTTTGCGGCATAAAACCGATCTTTGAAGTTTTCTTGAACTAATATTAAAATCTCGTCTCGTTCTCGTGAGCTCTGTAATTTGTCTCGTCTCGTGAGTTTTGTGTATCGTTACACCTCTATTAAAAACAGAGTTTGTAACCAGCCAATAAAAACAGAGCTTGAATTTGAATCAGCCGGTAAAAACTAGGCATGTAACGAGATCTCGTTGTACGAGATCTCGCGATATTAAACTCCCGCAATATCTCTCGTTGAGAGGTAACGTTGTCTCGCGAGACGCTAATGCTAGCGCTAGCAGAGCCCCTAGCAAGTCAGCGTCATGGACAGCATGGCTTCGCCGGATGAAGTTGCTATAGAAGACGCCCCAACTACTGATGGAGGGTCCCGGTGCCGCAGACGCCTCTACATTGATGGAGGGTCCCGACGCTGCCCCGGATGTAAAGACACACTTGCGTAAACACCGGTGTTGCCAGATAGAGTCCCACCCACCCAAAGCACTCTTTACCCGCAAAAGTCAGAAGGAAAATCGCGGTGAACCGCCCAATCTGGCAACACTGGTGAGTGACGGCTGCAGAGTCAGTGCTGATGCGGATATTTATGTTCAATTTTTGGAAAGTCCTGCGTGAATATCTATTTTTTTTAAACAAAGTTGAACGTTCTAAGGTCTAAGGAGATTCAATCAGTAAAATGAAGACATCAGTTGGGTTTGTAATACATGTTAAAACAGAATAAAAGCCTTTTTGCGGCATAAAACCGATCTTTGAAGTTTTCTTGAACTAATGTTAAAATCTCGTCTCGTTCTCGTGAGCTCTGTAATTTGTCTCGTGAGTTTTGTGTATCGTTACACCCCTAGTAAAAACAGAGTTTGTAACCAGCCAATAAAAACAGCTTGAATTTGAATCAGCCAATAAAAACAGAGCTTGAATTTGAATTTCAACAGAGCAAGGGGGAGCAGAGCCATATATGGCTCTGAGGGGGAGGGATCAGAATGCTTTGCCTGTTGAAAATATTTCTAAGTTCTGCACTCTACAGAAAGTTACACATAGCACCTTTAACAGCAAACAGGAGGCAAACAGGAGGCAGCCAGGCATGTCTTCACCACACACGTCCTTCTTACTCATGGTTCAGTTGGAAAAACTAAAAAACCGCTAAGCATGATGGGAAAGACAACACAGCCACTCCCCTTAACCAGTAAGGCAGTGGATTTTGTTGTCTTTCCCATAATGCTTAGCAGTATTTTAGTTTTGAAAACTAAAATACTGCTAAGCATTCTGGGAAATCCCGTTTTTTAGTTTCGTTTTTGACTGTGGCACTGAGTTGTAATTCTTGTTGAATTTGATCAACAGATACAGATTTAAACAATACTGTACATTGAATTTACATTTATAAATTCAATGCATAGTTTAAATCTGTATCTGTTGATCAAAACCAACTAGAATTTACAACTCAGTGCCACAGTCAAAAACGAAACTAAAAAACGGGATTTCCCAGAATGCTTAGTGGTATATTAATGTTCAATTATAGTTTAAATCTGTATCCCTTGATCAAATTCAACAAGAATTACAACTCATATAGTGCAAAAATGAAAAATAAAACTAAAAAATGGGGACTGTGTTGATTTCCCATAATGCTTAGCAGTATTTTAGACTAGTGTTCCGGGCACCATGAGTCAGAAGGACGTCTGTGGTAGAGACCTCCCTCGTTTTTGCCATTAGTTTGTGAATTACTGTAGTGAGGCTAAAGAGTGTCTTCTTTAGGTTTACTTCACACAATGTTAAAACAGAAGTCACAGAGCATCGTGCAATATACTGCTCTCTGACATCTAGAAAATATCGGAAATTTAGGCTGGTTGGTTCCGATATCCGATACTTGCCTTATGCTGGTATCCGATACTGGATCGGATCGGCCCCATCCCTAATTTTTACTACAGGAAGCTCTGTAACCCACATTAACTGCCGGTACTCTGCTGAGCCTCCAAATGTGGCAGCACAGAATACAGGTAGTCCCCGATTTACGAGCGAGATCCGTT
>JBBPBX010000079.1:7692-52489 GCA_038048925.1 Garcialebias charrua | reverse complement strand
AAAATATTTAATAAGTATTTATATAATTTCAAAGGATTAATGTTTTTGGGGTTAAACCCATAAGAGTCATAATTTATCTGTAAAGGACAGTTCATTTAAAACCATACAACTAGTACACGTTTAAAATAAACATTCAAGTTTGTACAAGCATCATATTTAAAAATAAAATAAATTAAAATACTGAGATTTAATCATTGGCTCCGATATCTTAATCCTAACTAGGAATGTTTGTAGGTCTTCTTAAAACCTATTAATGTATTTATTATAAAAAGTATTAAACCCCTTGTAATAGAAGGAAGCTTGTTTAGTAATGAGCATGTCATTTAGCTAATTTCACCTTATTTAGGTTATATTGTTGTGGCTTAATTACCGTATGTATTAAATATTAAAAATTTTCTGGCAAATATTGAAAAAACTAAAATGCAACAATAAAATGGTTTTGCCATTATATTTAGTGTAGTATGTCTGAATTATAGTTTAGTTTAGCATGTTATCTGCTGTGTTATAGTTAAAAAAAGGATCCTGCAAGCTTTTTAATAACATACTTTGTCTGCTTCTTATTTTAAATTTAAATCAGATTTTACTTAAATATATGTCTAATCTCACACTGAAACCGATAATGTATTAGAGGGTTTTTTATTTGGGCTTGTTTGGACTCGACAGTGATTGTGAGTAAAGACGTCAATCTGGGACGTGTCTAATTGAGGCTGGCAGCTGTTCGACCCGGCGGCTTGTTTTTAGCTCAATTCTGAATTGTCTGTTTATGTAAAGTGAAGGGTGGGTGAGCTGCAGATATTCAGGCATCATTTCCTGAAATTTAAGCTTTTAGGCAACCCTAGAAAAACTGCATTTTACAGTACAGGGAGCGCTGAATGACTGGCAGAAACGTGCAAAATGCTAGCTAAAAGTAATTTAAAGGCTAGATAAACATAAGAAAAATGTGAGTTAAAAGCAGAATGGTAGCTAAAAGAAAAAGGCTAGCTCTGGCGGCTGTGGCTGAGTGGTTAGAGCAGTCATCCTCCAATGCAGACGTGGGCAACATGGCCAGAGGACCAAAAGTGGCCCCTGAACAATCTCTATCCGGCCCCCAATATCCTTAATTGAAAAGAAAACTTTTAAATAAGTTTATGAAAACCTGCATTTTATCAATGAAATTCAAGGAAATCTAAATTAAGCATCTTGGACAAATGCATCAAAAACCTTTGGGTTAAAAACAAGGCTAAAACCATTTTTGTAGTCAAATTATTTTGTATGTTTTAATTAAAATTTTTATTTTGTACTGTATATTTAAGCTAACAGATATTTTCATGAGATAAAGTTTACAGAGTCTTACATATTAAAGATAAAGATTATTGGGGAGACACATTTTTATCAAGCATGCTAACTATGCTAAAAGAAGAAAAAGCCTGAAAAAAGTCTCCTAAGATATATGTTTTAAATAATTTATTTTTTAATTCCATAAGAGGTCCTTTGATTGTTGTCAATATCTTGATGTGGCCCTCTGGGAAAATAAATAAATAAATGTTGCCCACCCCTGCTCCAATGCAAGAGTTGGGGGTTCGAATCCACCAGCAGTCACATGCTGAAGTGTCCCTGGGCAAGACGCTGAACCCCTCATTGCCTCTGATGTGTGTCTACTGATTATTCTTTGTATAGATCTAGTAGAGTGCTGTATGAATGAGTAAATGAGGGCACAGACTGTGTTGTAAATAACCTTTGAGTGTCTTGATAAGACAGAAAGGAGCTGCATAAGTGCAGTCCATTTATCACTTTAAGAAAAGAACTAGCTAATAGTAGCAAAACAGTGACTAAAGGCAGCAAAACACTGGCTAAAAGTAGCAAAACACTGGCTAAAAGTAGCAAAACACTGGCTAAAAGTAGCAAAACACTGGCTAAAAGTAGCAAAACACTGGCTAAAAGCTAAAAGTAGCTTAATGGTGGTTAATAGCTAAAAGTAGAAGAATCTAGATAAATGCTAAAAGTGACAAAAGACTTGTTAAAAGTATGAAAAAAAATCTAGCTAAAAGAAGCAAAAGTGACAGAACTGTATTTAAATGCTAAAAGTAGTAGAACGATAGTTAAAACATGAAAGTACCAGTAGTGCAAACTAAGGTAGCTAAAACTAGCAACAAGTTTGCTAAAGGCTAAAATCAGCTAGATGCTAGTTGAGGCAAAAAGTAACAAAACGGTGGCAACAGACTTAAAGTAAGAGAATGATGGCTAAATGTTAAGAAAACAAAACCAGCCAGTAGCTAAAGCAGATTTCAAACACACCAATATTTTTTAAGAAATTGACTAGATCTCAATGTTTTTCTATGGGGAAAATATTTTGTTTTGTTTTGTTTATTTATTCATTTATATCATTATCATTCGTATTACTGTTGTGTATTTTTTATACAACTGAATACAATAAGAAAATAAAAGACAAGACATATATAAAACGAAAGGTGGCAGAAGAAGAAAAAATCTTATTTGATCTGCCCCCTTACATTCCAATAAACAATTCATACAACCAACTCATTTGATTTCCAAAATAACTTAATTTTTACCTCCAATAAACACTTCATTATTGGAAAATATTTGTAAATCATGTGAAATGTTTTGAAAAGAATAAAAGTTATAAAACAACAAAAGTCACAGCACCTGATTGAGCTGAACGTTTTGATAAGCTAACGGCTAAAATTGTACAAAATTGCAGAAGTAGTTAGATTGCAAACGTCACACCACATATTCAATTCAAAGCAGGAAAGCAATAATGTAAAAGCTGCATGAATACCGTTATGTTCTGTTCTCTTTTTAGTTAAATATTGTTGAGCCATCCAGGCATGAATGATTAATATTTGGTTTATTTTATTTCTCTGTTGTGGAATAATGTCTGCTGCTAATCAGCTGGCCTTTGTTTAGTGGATTATAAAATTTTATTTGACCTTTTATGATGGATTATAAAATGTTGCTGTCTTTAATGGAAACTGTTGATAGGTGATATCAGTTAAGCTCATTTTATTGTTGCTACTCTTTCAGATAAATTTGGATAAATGGCTTATTGTTGTTGCTGATCCAGTCTGCTCCAACTTCTGAAAGCTTCAGGGCAGAGACTTTTCCCTGAAAAAATATTTTTTTTTAAAGATGTGTTCTTATTTTATGAACATATATCAGACTTTCTTGGTAAATGTTATATATCCAGCCAGAGATAGCTGTGCTTTCTCATGACTTTAAGGTCATTTCCTTAAACATGGCAAACATCAGTCGGGCTTCCCAGATCCTATATTTAGTTAAGCTCAGTTTTATGTTTGTCCTGTCTGGAATGGAGCTTACCAAGAAACTGTCATCAAATCTACACCCACAATAAACCAGTCAGGCTCAGAATTTTCCACTTAATCCTCTAAAAATACAAAAGAAAACTCGTAAATTCACATCATGGTTTTTCTTTTGAGCTGCACCGGCTGGTGAAGATGAAGATTGACAGATGTGTATGTTGAAGAGTCGATGCAGTCAGACAATGTTTATCGGTTGAGGTTTTATTCATGGCTGAAACCTTATCTCTCCGCAGACTAAAGCCCTTGGACATCGAGTTCATGAAACGGTTGCATGAGAAAGTCAATGTCATCCCGATGATCGCCAAAGCAGACACTCTCACCCCGGAGGAATGCCAACAGTTCAAGAAGCAGGTCAGTGGTTTCCACAGCTGCAGGGGGAACGATCTCAGAGGGCGGTTTATTTTTGTTTTCTTTACGCCGCTCATCGGTATGATTGCAATGGTATTTATGAAAAAACCAAACGCAGAACAGGCTCTTTTTCATTCATTCATTCAACCTTTATTTAGTCAGGTAAATCTCATTGAGCCTCGTGGGCTCATTTACAAAAGCGACCTGCTACAAACTAAAGAATGATGAACAGCAATGATAGAATTTCCTTAAACAACAAACAACAGAAAAAAAAACATAGGAGAGAATTTGGTGGTGCATCGTGTGCTGAAGATACAAAATGGAAGTTGTTTTTGTTTGTGTGACACGTTTTGTAGGCTTTGCTGTTGTTTCAAAGTTTTTGCAAACTTTTGGTCGACAAGGTCGACAAGGCGGCTAGATGGAGGGAAAATGTCTACCCTATTAGGCTTAAATTCAAATAGACTATTTTATTGAAAGCTCATGTTAAAGGTAGAAATTAAACATGACACCCCCCAAGAGCTTGAGTCTTGTTTTAGTGACAGGAGCAGCTGAGCTGTGTGAGCAGCTGCGTTTGTAGGAATGTAGAAGTTCAGAAATGTAGGGTGGTGCAAGATGACTCAAAGACTTTTTAAAACAAATACAGTACCGGTACACATATTTTAAAGTGGATTCTAAAATCTCACGACAGATGGCGAAGTCATGATGTGTCAGAAAATTCTTAATTACAGTCTGTGATCAACAGTTGGCATAGAAGCTGAGGGAAACAGATTATAAGCCCATGTTCACGATGCTAATTTCTCACTTTGTTCAATTTTGAGTTCTACTTTAAAGGTGTTGTGACATGATGTTGGAACTATGCATAAAGTGGCACAACATATATATGTTGTATCATTCAACTATGTTCGTTTTTACAAGCAAAATGATAAATCAATGAAAATTTGTTTCAAAATGATTTTAAACTTGGCGCCGTGTTTCGTCACGGGAAATCCGGGTACTTCCGCATGCGACGTCATGTGACGTAGGGACATGGAGCTCAGTCTGCGGTTGCGCCATGAACACAGTTTCATTGTCTTCAAGATCGCCTTTTATTTTTTTTGTATATGGTAACTTGAAAAATGCCAGTACGTTGTGTCGCATTTGGGTGTTCTAATATCGCCAGTGAACAAGTGAGCCTTTTCACTTTCCCAAAAGATGAAAAACTTCGTCAAGAATGGACAAAACAAGTCCAGAAATCTCGGAGTCCCCCTCGCTCCCTGAACGGTAAAGGCTCTGCGTACGGCCTGTACACCGCTCTACGCGCGTGTTCTGTGCGCACGCATTCACAGGCACAGCTCTGCGTTCGTTCTCGCGTTAAATGCTCGCGTTTTCGCTCCAAATTCTTGTTGTAATTTGAGCAGCTGCGCGCAGAGCGTTTACCTACGGGACAAATTGAGGTAGCTGATTGGTCATTTGCTGACACGCCTACTGAATTGATTGACAGGTCGGGTGGGGGGAAAAAAAAGGCAGCTGGCTGCGGTGTTCTAAACTTTATATGTTAATAAACAGTTCTAAAAAATAAAAACGGGGAGCACTGGGCCTGCAGCCCACAGCCCACCAGGAAATATTTAGAACCTCGCGTAGGACCCGAGTTTAATTCGCTCGTGACAAATTCATTCATTTCAGTCATGGAGTCAACGGAGGAGGAAGCGATCACTTGACTTTCGGCAAAAAACAAAAGAAAAGTCCAGATCAGGGATGAAGAAGGGGAATTTAATACATTTGTGTCACATACAAAACAGTCCGGCACCGGGCAGTTTATTGTGAGACAACGCGCCTCGCGTACGCGGTCGTAAAATTTTTGCTTTGCGCGTTCGTGCCCTGCGGGGCTACGCTTGTGCCTCTGCGTACGTACGGCGTACAGCGGCGTACTGCCTTACACAGAGCTCTGCCGGGGCCTTAAGGCTCAAATAAATACGGCTGCAGACCTACATTAGAACCAGCTGTTTCTTGTTCATCACTCAAACTAACTTCGGCTTCCCAAACTGAAGACAAATCGCTCAAATCTTCACTTAAATTACTTAATTCCTCGGTTTCTATATTCTCTGCCATTGTTATTTATAATGTGCGTTCATTATATTGCGTCATAAAAATGCGTCGGCGTTTGACCCCTCCTTTCTCCACCCGAAAACTGCGACGCACTGCAGTTGCGTCATTAAAACTATTTTAATAAAAAAATACTTTTATATATTAATTATTCGAAGCATCTGTGTACAAAAAAATCGAAGCTGAGTAGCTCCTCTTTCTAAAGATGTCTGTTTTAGCATATTGTCACAATACCTTTAAAGCAGCGCTGTTTAAGACCGTGTGGTTAACTTACTGTTGGCAGAGGTCAGTATAAAATAAATGTAACTGCTCTAGTTTGTTTAACCATCTCCACCTCCTTGTCCTTTAAACAACTTCTCTCTCCCTCAAAGATCATGCGAGAAATCCAAGAGCACAAAATCAAGATTTACGAGTTTCCCGAGACCGATGACGAAGAAGAAAACAGGCTGGTGAAGAAGATTAAAGTATGCGGTTCGACAAGTCACACCTATGTTGCAGTTTGTGTGTTGAAAGCTCCGGGTTTTGAAGGAACGCTCGTTCTTTTGCCAGGACAAGCTGCCGCTGGCTGTGGTAGGAAGCAACACCATCATCGAGGTGAACGGCAAGAGGGTGAGAGGCAGGCAGTACCCCTGGGGGGTTGCAGAAGGTACAAATGTTCAACTAAAATGTTAATAAAATTGGTTGAAAGTACGTATTTAAATAAAAAGTCATTAGGAAAAGAAAGACCACCCTTTTTAAAACCTAGTTTTATGTGTTGGGACATGTTAAAATGGTCTGAGCTTTACCAGTTTCTACAAGTTTTCAAATTTAACCTTGAAGTGTACAAAAACACAACAAATTCCACTGGTTCAGAACACAATGTCAAACTGGAAAGACATCAGCAATGACCCTAAACAAGCACATGTTGCAGCCCGTCAGTCTGGGAAGGGTTAACTTACAGGTCATTTCTAAATACTGTAAATTGAAGTTGATTCTTCTTCTTTCAGCTTTTCCCTCTTCAGGGGTCTCCACAACGAGTCATCCTCCTCCACCTCACTCTGTCCTCTCTAACTGCATCCATACATCTCGTCTTTGTCTTTTTCTAACATCCTTCTACCAGTATGTCCACTGTAACTGAAGTTGATTCTTCTACAGCAGATTGTTTACAAGTGAAAAATATTTAAGACAGCTGCCAATCTTCACAGGAGTGGATGTCTCACCAAAATCACCCGAAAGGTCAGACCGTGTAATGCTCAGGATTAACAAAATAGCCCATGAGCTTCATCTCAGACTCGACACAGGCCTCATTTAAAAGGTCAAAGTTCATGAGAGGATATTTGGAGCGAGTGAACGAGTCTGGCTTGTTTGGAAGGATTGCTGACAAAAAAGTATCTCGTCTCCAAAACAACATGACGATACAGTTTAGGTTTGTAAAATTTCACCTGAATGAACCACAAGACCTTTAAGTCAACGTCCTTTGGACATGAGACTGAAGAAGCTGCATTTACCCATAATGCACAGCAGCAAACACAACATGTCATCACCAACACCTTGGGGCATCTGAAGCACGGTGGCGGAGGGCTGATGAACTGGGTGTGTTTTGTAGCCGCTGGACCTTTGAGTCAACCAGATCTCAGTGGACCAAAACATTTCTCGAGTCACGGTCCGGCAGCTGAAGCTTGGACCAGAGCGGGTCATACGGTTTTAGAACCTGGTAAAGACCCGGTCAGTTTTATTACAGCCTGATACATAAAACCCTGTATTATGGGATGTATTTGATACAAACTAAACTTTGCTCACGGAGTGTTTTCCCTCTGAATGAGCTTGAAGGCAGGCGAGTTCCTCACACCTGAGGTATTTACACAATGAAGTCATTTCTGGTTTGAAATCTGACTTCACCTCGGGTGGAGGTGTGGGGTGCAGCTGCAGAGTATGTGAAGCAAATCCAGATATGTATGGGTGGAGAGACGAAGTGACACAGTTTATTTTATTTTTTATTTTAGCTACTTAAATACACAACTGCTTGTGAAAGCAGCTCTGTCTGATGCAGTTAAACCTCCACCCAGACTATTCATGACATTAGACTCCCACGTCCCCCTCAGGTGGAGAACCGAATGTTTGGCTCCTCCAGAACTTAATGGCATTTAATGTGCAAGGCTCTTTTTTATTTTGTTTAACGGATGTTTCTTTAATCTCTTTTAGTGGAAAACAGTGACCATTGTGACTTCACCATCCTCAGGGACATGCTCATCAGGTACTGAGAATACAAAGACAACGGGGAATGTGTCGTATTTACTTCCATCTAGACTCTTTAAATTGTTTCAGAATGGAGCCGTTCACAAAGAACCTTTATTATAAGATATGCCGTTCTCTTTCCGCCCTCAGAACTCATATGCAGGACCTGAAGGACGTGACAAACAACGTCCACTATGAAAACTACCGGAGCAGGAAGTTGGCCGCTGTCACTTACAACGGAGTGGACAACAACAAAACTAAAGGACAACTGTCCACCAAGTAAGTCCTGACACGAGTACTGCAGAGCCGGCAGGTGTCCGTCAGGGGGGACGAGCTCATTAGGACCTTTGTGATGAAACGCTTTTATTTTAAAGCTTGGTTTTGTTTTTAAACTCAGATTTTTATAAAAAGGTACAGGTAAATTAAAAATGCAAAAAGACTCTTTTTATAAAGATTTTGCTTTTATTTATATATTTTTTATTATTATTTTTCCGAGTTTCACATAATTTATATTTTTATAGTTTAAAGAATTGATCATGCTGAGTTTTAGTTGTTTGGGTTGAAGGACAAAACTATTCAAGATTAGAATAGGATCTAATAAATATAACATCTAGACTGAACAGTTATAAGTTGTTCATTACATTTTATTTATATATATAGATATAGATATAGATATATATATATATGCAGGTTAAGCGTCATCTTTAAAAATATGCACTAATATGCTTGATTTTACTGAAAGAAATGGCATTTTAGATAAAATTAAGTTTATAACTTCTTGGCATCTTTCGATTGTTAAACGGAAGTCTTTAAATAAGAATAAGTGGCTAACAGCCGGGAAATAATCTAATTTTCTCAGGTGTTTAAGGGTTGAACCGTCTATAGATCCATCTAATAATGACCTGTTTGGACCTTCACAATTTAAATAGAATAAAATAATTTGTCTAAAAACAGGTTGTGGTAGCTGCGTCCTGTTCGCACAGGACCATTTCATCATTTGCATTTTTAATAATTTCTCCTGGATGGAAGCAGTTGTGAGGAAGGAGTTTTTAATTTTATGATGTATAAAAATCCATTATTTTTGTTGGAAGCATTGACGTACAGCTAAAACTCCTGATAAATATAATTTTCAGCTGTTTTTTTATTTTTATTATTATTATTATTATTAAGGTAACAGGTTTTTGACAAAAGTTCTTTGTAAAGTAATATTTGAGTGATCATATAAAATAAATCATAGTTTTGTTTTTAGTGACTCAAATTAAAGAAATAATTCACAGTTTGGGCTCTTCTCACGCTGTAGTTGTCTTTTTGGTTAAAAGTAACCAGTTTTATTTACACACAGCTCCACTGAGGTTTGAGATGTTTTTTGTTGTCACCATTCATCGTTGCTTTGCACAAATCATTTATCCGATTTTCACTAAGTTCTAATTTAAAAGCCATTGTTGCTTTTTAACAAATAAAACCAACGTCTAACTCGTCACACCGCTGATCCTAACGCGCCTAAAGATCTGAGCACAGCTGCTGCTGATGTAACGAAACGTTTTGTTTCCATGTGTCATTAAAATGCAGCTTGAGTCACTTAATATGTTTAATAATGTTTTTATGTTAGTGCATGAGCTCACTGCATGCTGTGTGTTTGTGTCTGTGTGTTTTTGTTTTTTAGACATGACACAGTTGAAGGAATGTAAGTGATTTTTTTTTTCAGACCTTTTGTTTAAGATCTCAGCATCCTTCCTCCTTTTTCCCCTCACTTGTTGTGTTCAGATGCTTTATCCTTTTGGTCTGCTCCTCCTCAATTCTCGCTGTCAGTTTTCATATTTTCCGGGAGGAAACCTAATTTGCAGCATTTCCTTATGAACAGAGTTTTCCATCCGGGCGCGGTGATAATTAATTTCCTTTTTTTTTTTTTTTCCAAGGCCAGATTTTTCCTGTTTGTAATTCTGACTGCTCGCTGTAGCCTCGTTTGTTTGTTTGAGGCCTGAGCTGGAGATGTTTGGAGTGGCTGCCAAGTTAAAAATAAATAAATTCTCTATATTTTAGCTAGATGAGCTGTTTGTTGGAAGAAGCAAACTACAAGTGTATAAAAACGGGCATTAAATCCTCTGGTGCTTTTCTAAATGTAGTAAAAAGGTGATTGAAAGAGTTTCAACACGTTGTAGACCTTAAAGAATAAACATACAAAGACTGAGGATCGTTTGTGCATCCTCTCATGTCGTATTTAGAGATACGACACTCGGATTGTGCGTTCTGAATAGAATAATCTTTATTGTCATTGCATCCGAGTACAAAGAAGTTTTGAGTTTGCTTCCCAGAGCACAAGTAAAAACTGTATTATAAAACACAGCAAATATACATTTATACTGTATAAAAGGTAATGGTTACAGATTTTAAACACTCCAAATGTGCAACACAAGGAGATTGATATTACACAAGTTGTCCTTTTTTACACTTCTTCAGCTCTTATTGCAGCTTTTGTTATGTTCAGTAACGGCTGACGGGTTAAAAACTATTTTAAAATCAGTTTGTTCTTGATTGATCTGAACCTTCTCCCTGATGGTAACAGGTCAAACATGTCCAGAGTGACACGGGTCTTTTAACATGTTGTGGGCTTTTCCTCAGCAGCATGAACTGTGTAGATCTTCCAGGGAGAGAAGAGGGCAGCCCACGATCTTCTGGGCTGCGTTAACTCTCTGGAGCACTTTCCTCTGAGCCACTGTGCTGCTAAGACACCACACAGTGATGCAGTGTGTTACGATGCTCTGTGGAGTATTGATAGACACCACACAGTGATGCAGTGTGTTACGATGCTCTGTGGAGTATTGATAGACACCACACAGTGATGCAGTGTGTTACGATGCTCTGTGGAGTATTGATAGAAAGACACCACACAGTGATGCAGTGTGTTACGATGCTCTATGGAGTATTGGTAGAAAGACGCCACACAGTGATGCAGTGTGTTACGATGCTCTATGGAGTATTGGTAGAAAGACGCCACACAGTGATGCAGTGTGTTACGATGCTCTGTGGAGTATTGGTAGAAAGACACCACACAGTGATGCAGTGTGTTACGATGCTCTGTGGAGTATTGATAGAAAGACACCACACAGTGATGCAGTGTGTTACGATGCTCTGTGGAGTATTGATAGAAAGACACCACACAGTGATGCAGTGTGTTACGATGCTCTGTGGAGTATTGATAGAAAGACACCACACAGTGATGCAGTGTGTTACGATGCTCTGTGGAGTATTGATAGAAAGACACCACACAGTGATGCAGTGTGTTACGATGCTCTGTGGAGTATTGATAGAAAGACACCACACAGTGATGCAGTGTGTTACGATGCTCTGTGGAGTATTGATAGAAAGACACCACACAGTGATGCAGTGTGTTACGATGCTCTGTAGAGTATTGATAGAAAGACACCACACAGTGATGCAGTGTGTTACGATGCTCTGTGGAGTATTGGTAGAAAGACACCACACAGTGATGCAGTGTGTTACGATGCTCTGTGGAGTATTGGTAGAAAGACACCACACAGTGATGCAGTGTGTTACGATGCTCTGTGGAGTATTGGTAGAAAGACACCACACAGTGATGCAGTGTGTTACGATGCTCTGTGGAGTATTGGTAGAAAGACACCACACAGTGATGCAGTGTGTTACGATGCTCTGTGGAGTATTGATAGAAAGACACCACACAGTGATGCAGTGTGTTACGATGCTCTGTGGAGTATTGATAGAAAGACACCACACAGTGATGCAGTGTGTTACGATGCTCTGTAGAGTATTGATAGAAAGACACCACACAGTGATGCAGTGTGTTACGATGCTCTGTGGAGTATTGATAGAAAGACACCACACAGTGATGCAGTGTGTTACGATGCTCTGTGGAGTATTGATAGAAAGACACCACACAGTGATGCAGTGTGTTACGATGCTCTGTGGAGTATTGATAGAAAGACACCACACAGTGATGCAGTGTGTTACGATGCTCTGTGGAGTATTGATAGAAAGACACCACACAGTGATGCAGTGTGTTACGATGCTCTGTGGAGTATTGATAGAAAGACACCACACAGTGATGCAGTGTGTTACGATGCTCTGTGGAGTATTGATAGAAAGACACCACACAGTGATGCAGTGTGTTACGATGCTCTGTGGAGTATTGGTAGAAAGACACCACACAGTGATGCAGTGTGTTACGATGCTCTGTGGAGTATTGATAGAAAGACACCACACAGTGATGCAGTGTGTTACGATGCTCTGTGGAGTATTGATAGAAAGACACCACACAGTGATGCAGTGTGTTACGATGCTCTGTGGAGTATTGATAGAAAGACACCACACAGTGATGCAGTGTGTTACGATGCTCTGTGGAGTATTGGTAGAAAGACGCCACACAGTGATGCAGTGTGTTACGATGCTCTGTGGAGTATTGATAGAAAGACACCACACAGTGATGCAGTGTGTTACGATGCTCTGTGGAGTATTGATAGAAAGACACCACACAGTGATGCAGTGTGTTACGATGCTCTGTGGAGTATTGATAGAAAGACACCACACAGTGATGCAGTGTGTTACGATGCTCTGTGGAGTATTGATAGAAAGACACCACACAGTGATGCAGTGTGTTACGATGCTCTGTGGAGTATTGATAGAAAGACACCACACAGTGATGCAGTGTGTTACGATGCTCTGTGGAGTATTGATAGAAAGACACCACACAGTGATGCAGTGTGTTACGATGCTCTGTGGAGTATTGATAGAAAGACACCACACAGTGATGCAGTGTGTTACGATGCTCTGTGGAGTATTGATAGAAAGACACCACACAGTGATGCAGTGTGTTACGATGCTCTGTGGAGTATTGATAGAAAGACACCACACAGTGATGCAGTGTGTTACGATGCTCTGTGGAGTATTGATAGAAAGACACCACACAGTGATGCAGTGTGTTACGATGCTCTGTGGAGTATTGATAGAAAGACACCACACAGTGATGCAGTGTGTTACGATGCTCTGTGGAGTATTGATAGAAAGACACCACACAGTGATGCAGTGTGTTACGATGCTCTGTGGAGTATTGATAGAAAGACACCACACAGTGATGCAGTGTGTTACGATGCTCTGTGGAGTATTGATAGAAAGACACCACACAGTGATGCAGTGTGTTACGATGCTCTGTGGAGTATTGATAGAAAGACACCACACAGTGATGCAGTGTGTTACGATGCTCTGTGGAGTATTGATAGAAAGACACCACACAGTGATGCAGTGTGTTACGATGCTCTGTGGAGTATTGATAGAAAGACACCACACAGTGATGCAGTGTGTTACGATGCTCTGTGGAGTATTGATAGAAAGACACCACACAGTGATGCAGTGTGTTACGATGCTCTGTGGAGTATTGATAGAAAGACACCACACAGTGATGCAGTGTGTTACGATGCTCTGTGGAGTATTGATAGAAAGACACCACACAGTGATGCAGTGTGTTACGATGCTCTGTGGAGTATTGATAGAAAGACACCACACAGTGATGCAGTGTGTTACGATGCTCTGTGGAGTATTGATAGAAAGACACCACACAGTGATGCAGTGTGTTACGATGCTCTGTGGAGTATTGATAGAAAGACACCACACAGTGATGCAGTGTGTTACGATGCTCTGTGGAGTATTGATAGAAAGACACCACACAGTGATGCAGTGTGTTACGATGCTCTGTGGAGTATTGATAGAAAGACACCACACAGTGATGCAGTGTGTTACGATGCTCTGTGGAGTATTGATAGAAAGACACCACACAGTGATGCAGTGTGTTACGATGCTCTGTGGAGTATTGATAGAAAGACACCACACAGTGATGCAGTGTGTTACGATGCTCTGTGGAGTATTGATAGAAAGACACCACACAGTGATGCAGTGTGTTACGATGCTCTGTGGAGTATTGATAGAAAGACACCACACAGTGATGCAGTGTGTTACGATGCTCTGTGGAGTATTGATAGAAAGACACCACACAGTGATGCAGTGTGTTACGATGCTCTGTGGAGTATTGATAGAAAGACACCACACAGTGATGCAGTGTGTTACGATGCTCTGTGGAGTATTGATAGAAAGACACCACACAGTGATGCAGTGTGTTACGATGCTCTGTGGAGTATTGATAGAAAGACACCACACAGTGATGCAGTGTGTTACGATGCTCTGTGGAGTATTGATAGAAAGACACCACACAGTGATGCAGTGTGTTACGATGCTCTGTGGAGTATTGATAGAAAGACACCAGCAGTCTTTGGGTTACGTTGTTCCCCCTGAGCGCACTCAGGAAGTCCAGTCTCTGCTGGGCCTTTTTCAGCAGCTCGGAGGTCTTCACGCTCCAGGTCCGGTTCCACTCAATGTGGACTCCCAGGAAATGGTAGTCGTCTAGTCTCTCCACTCTGTCTCCACTTATAATCAGGGGCGGAACCGCCATTTTCATCTTCTGAAGTCGATGATCAACTCCTTAGTCTTTGAGGTGTTTAGGAGCAGATTGTTCCCCCTGCACCAAGCAGTCAGTTCTTCAACCTTGTCCCTGTAGGTGGAGTCATGTGTTNACACTGATGAGCCCCACCACTGTAGTGTTGACCACAAATGTGACTATGGTGTTGCTGTGGTGAGCAGGGTTGCAGTCATGTCTGTTGAGGGCATAGAGCAGGGGGCTCAGCACACATCCCTGTGGAGCTCCCATGTTGAGGCTGAGGGCCATGAATGTGTGACTCTCAGCTACTACTACCACTTCAAGTTTTAGCTCATTTTAGTTGTTTGTTTTTTTACACCAAAGTTATGGTGCGTTCTGTTAGAATATGTGTTGGTGATTCCACCTTGGCCTTTTGATGGTGGGCGATAATTAAAGTTTTTTTTTTTTCATTCAACCTTTATTTCGTCAGGTTAATCTCATTGAGCCTCGAGGACTCATTTACAAGAGCGACCTGCTACAAACTAAAGAATGATGACAACAATAACAGTAGAAATTTCCTTAAACAATCAACAATAGACAAACATAAGAGAGAAATACAGATTTTTTTTTATTTTTTTTTACAAATTAAAACAAAATATTAAAGTATCAAAACATTATAAGGTAGATGTAGAAAATCAAAAACAGGAACATGTCTGCATTGGTTTTTGCCAGGATTCCAACAGATTCTTAAAACCATTTAGAGAGGTCAGGTTAAAATGGTCTTCATGAAAAAAGAAACTGTTTCCAGAGTTTGGTCAAAGCTGCTGAATCCTGATTTCAACAGTTGAATCACTCATTTAACGCCGTTCAAAGAAACCAAACAACTTGTTGATGGTGCGCACAAAATAAAAAGTATTGTATTCAAAAGGATTTTGCAACCGCCTAAGATTCTCATTTAAAATCATAAAGCTGTGAACTAGAGATAAAAAAATAAATAATAAAATCCTTCATAAGTTCGTGCCCGTCTGGTTTCATTTCGGCGGCTCGTCTAATTTTGATCAGGCAACCACTCCAGACGTTTCCTGACTCTTTACCTGCACATGTTCACTGCAGCTGGCCGCCTCCTGGGTGAGCTTCACTAACATTTAATAATCCACCATCTTCACTAATGGCAGCGCTCACTTCTGTGTCTCAGAAATACTCTGTGGTGTTTCCTGTTCCTTCAGTTTCCTCCTGCACCTCCCACGTGGTGTATTTCTTTAAAACGGCATGAAAACCATGGCATCCTGCTGTAAAGTCTTTAAACGCCACTTCCTGTTTCTCTTTCAGTTATGAAGGACAGTAGCTGTGTTTGTGTCCGTGTTTTCACTTGATCGCAGTATTAGTACCGGTATTTGATATTTATCTTAGCTTTGTTCATAAGAGAAGAAACCTTCTGTCTGAGGTCTGCAGATGAAAGGTGAAGAAAAGAGGTGAAGCGAACGAGTTTATCACCATCATCCAGATAAAACCGTTAGTCCACTGTCAGTTAATGTGGTGCAAAGAGTCAGCTTGTAGGTATATCACAGCTCAGCAGGCATGTCATACTGTTGTAAGGACTAGGACCTGATGTGTGTACGTTTTAGTTTAGATGATATGGATTTGTTCAGGACATGCAGAGACAGAGGTGGGATGTGCAGTAGGAGTGACTGATGGAGTCACCATGGGGCTCTGAGCCACTTCTTGTGTGCAACAGTGATGGACGGGCTGATAGAAGAGCTCAGAGCCTCACAGGCTGTGATGTTTGCAGTCTGTAGTGAAAGGCGGGAGCAGGTGGAAGAGAGTCTGGAGAGGTGGAGGGATGCTCTGGAGAGTCAGAATCTGTGAGGAGTGGAGGTACTGAAGGTGGCCTAACAAAAAGACAGGAAGTGCTGATGAAGATCTTCAGATTCTTTATGAGAAAGACCAAAATGGACAGAATTAGAAATGAGTCTGTCAGAGGGACAGCTCAGGTTTAGAGACGACGTTAGAGAAGGTCCATGGGTGTAGTGAAGGAGATGCAGAGGGTTGGTGTGACCGAGGAGGATTCTGGGAGGAAGATGGACCATGAAATTAGGGGTGCGAATCTCTGTGTCTGGCGAATCGATTCAATTCCGATTTTTGGTGTCGCGATTCAATTTAAAATCAATTTTTCGATACAGAAACGATTTTTGATTCAGAAACGATTTTTTTTTTTTATTGAAATGTTCATAAATGTAGCTTCAGTTATGTAACTGACAAGCTGAAAAAAATAAACAACAATGTAAACAAATGGAACATTTATTTAAAACAATAATTTTAGGTTCCTTGCTGTATAATTTTTTTTTGCATCGTTTGATATTTATACCAAAAATAGGAACAAATAATACAGGAGTGCATAAAATTCTGTAACTTAAATTACCAGTATTAGGTTAGATTAGTTGCCTGGATTTCTCTAAACCAATAAAATAAAAATAAAAATCTAGGAACAAATAATTCATTCCATCCATCATCTTTAACCCCTTCTTCCTTTTCAAGTCTCGGGGGTCACGATGCCCATGTCCAGTCATCACTGTGTGAGAGGCGGGGGACACCTGGACAAGTATCCAGTCCATCACAGACAAATAATTCAAAATGTATAAATACAACAGACTTCAGCCTACCATAGTGCATTAACCTTTAACTCAATATAAAATACAGACTTCACAGTTTTTTTTACCATATTGATTCATATTTAGTAAATCTTTAACAAAATTTCAAACCGTGTGCAAACCTACATTAAACCCTCTTCTGAAATGTAATTTATAAACATAAATTGTATCATTTAGAACTGGCTCCAGTCGATGTGTCTCATCTTGTCTCTCCAACTTGTTAAATAAACGAATTACATTAAGTTTGTTGTACAACTTGTCTATTAGTTTTACTATAATATGAGAAAAACAGTTACCTTTGAACTGCATCAGAACGTCTCCCACGTTATTTTTGTTTCATGCTGGAGCTGTGTGGACCTTTAGCTACGTTAAGGAATAACGTACGTTGCTTCCAGAGTATTAAACATAAAACTAAACCCCTCAACTTCCACTGAGCTGTTTGCTCATAAATCCTTTGTGATACAGCAGGAGATGGAGAGAGAAATCTTTGCAGCAGACTTCGCTGGTCGGCTGCTTCACTTTCATCTTCCGTGCATTTTTTCGTATTTCCAAAATATTGTACAGTAATTTTATTTGACACTTCTTGCAAACAACCGTTCTCTTGTTAAGCTCTGTCTTTCCCCCAGAACGTTGTAGGATCTGAAATTATTTTTAAAGACGAAGGAGCGGGTTGAATCGCGCTGTCCTCCTGCTCCATGCTAGCAGGCTCCATTCAGATAAAGGGAGCTGGCTAACTAGCTTGCTGTACGGTGGCCTACACAGCCAAAATTCTACGGCGGCCGAACGGACACATAGTGCAATATGCTGTACGCTCAGGAGTAGTAGTGGAAAAAATATAAAATTACACGTTTTTAAATCGATTTTGGGGCTTTTAGAATCGATTCTGAATCGCCAGGACTAAGAATCTAGATTATTTACAAAATCATTTTTTTCTGCACCCCTACATGAAATGAAATATGAACGCATAGATTAAATGCATCAGATCAGAAAGAAAGAAGCAGAGTCCAGTTACCCACTGATGATCATCCAGACAGGACCAGGCAGAGCCCCCACGAGGAACTAAACCTTAAAATGTTTGGAAACAGATCTTTGGAAAAAGTAACTAAAAGAGAAGAAGAGACAGGAAGTAGATTAAATGGAAGAAAAGGTTTTATTACGGTAACAAAATAAATCCTTAACTCGGAAGGTTCTGTTAAAGGATCTGTACGCAGGTGGGTGAAACTCCAGGTGTTTGTCGCTGCTGTTCTTTAAATTAAAGAACATGGATTCCCTCCTCCTCCTCCTTCTGCTCGCTGAAATACTGTTTGAAGAGCGCAGGAAACAAATATGAGTTTGTCTGAAATTATTCACGTCACCGTTCGTATGTTTTCTTAACCTGCGTGTGGTTGTGCTTGTTTGGTGTGCACGCTCACCTGACTCCTCCTCAGGAGTCCTCTGGCCCAGATGGAGGAGGAGAGGCGGGAGCATGTGGCCAAAATGAAGAAGATGGAGATGGAAATGGAGCAGGTGTTTGAGATGAAAGTCAAGGAAAAGGTGCAGAAGCTGAAAGACTCTGAAGCAGAGGTAACACACACACACACACACACACACACACACACACACACACACACACACATGTTAAACGACGCTGCTTCCTTCCTGTTGTGCTGACGTGTGTTTGTGGTTAGACAACGAGGGAAAACGTGCTTAATTAGTCGTAACAAATGTTCTGGTTTATACTTCCGTCTTCTGGTTGTTCTTCTGAACACCGTTACTCAATAACAGCCACTGGAATGAAAAGTGCATAAAAAGGACGATTTATTAATGAAGTATAGATTTTAATAAAAACTGAGAGGTGTCCAAACCACTAGTGTTTTGTAAAGTCTAATGCCGCAGAACAAATGAAGGTCTTCAGGTTTATAAAGTCGTGCTTCCAGCTGACGCCCTCCTCTGTCCCGTTCACCTGCAGCTTCAGAGGCGTCACGAGCAGATGAAGAAGAACCTGGAGGCTCAGCACAAGGAGCTGGAGGAGAAGAGGCGTGTCTTCGAGGAGGAGAGGGGAAACTGGGAGACCCAACAGAGGCTGGAGCAGCAGAAAATGGAGGCCTCCAGGTACAACACACTCACTTTACATGGATCTCATTTCAGCTTCAGGGTTACCCTCATCTCAATTTCCTAAAATAATTTAACTTTTTTTCTGCACTTTACATAAAAAAGTTGCTTTTAAATAAAACTACAAACAACCTGATTTCTTGTTTGAACCCTGCTCTGAACTGTACTTTCATGAGCCGTTTACTTCCTGGATCGTTGTCAAATCCATCATAACGTAGGTGGCGATGATTCTCTTTCCACATATACTGAGTACAACGTTTCATTCTGGTCCTACCTCGCTGAGGAGGCGCCCAGGAAGCATCCTGACCAGATGAACCATCTCCTCTGGCTGAGGAGGAGCAGTGGTTCTCCTCTGAGTCTCCTGATAACTGAACTTCTCAGCCTGTCTCTGAGGGAGAGTCCAGCTACTCTGCAGAGGAAACTCATTTCAACTAGGGCTGAACGATTTAGGAAAATAATCTACAGGTAATCGCAATTTTTTTTCTATAAATTGCGATTGCGATTTAAAATGCGATTATTTTTACTGGTTCTGTATTAATTCATATCACTAACGACACAACTGTTTTTTTTTAAATCAGATAATTAATGCGCTTTTTCACGCAGAACGTTAGCTTGTTGAGCTAGCTGCTAACCGGGCACCGTCAAAACAGACCCGGTCACATGACCAGCTCGCGCTCTGTTTATCTCCCGCGGTCTCGGTGTTTCAGCCTCTAAGATCAGATACACGTTTACATGGGCTAACTTACCTGAATTTATAACTTTTATGACTTCTGTCGAGCCTGAAGCAACTGTGTTGGAGCGCACGGTCTCCTCCTCCCTGCTCTGCTCTGTTTTGCTCCGCTCAGAGCTGCGCGCGGCCAGTCGGCTCACTCCCAAGTCACGTGACCAGTCAAATCGCAGCCCGTGCGATTAGTGAATCGCGTTTTAACATATCGCGAGATAATCGCAAATGCGATTAATCGTGCAGCCTTAATTTCAACCTCCTGTATCCACCATCTCATTCTTTCAGTCTCTACTCAGAGTTCATGATGACCAGAGGTGAGGGGAGGAACGTAGACCGACCGGTGAACAGAGCGTTTTGTCTTACAGCTCAGCTCCCTCTTCACCACAATGGACCGGCACAGAGTCCACAACACTGCAGACGCTGCACCAATCTGTCCATCTCACGCTCCATTCTTCCCTCACTGTGAACAAAACCTTGAGATACTTGAACTCCTCCACTTGAGGCAGAACCTTCACCCTCGACCTGAAGAGAACAATCCACTCTTTTCCAGTTGAGGACCACGGCCTCAGATGTGGAGGTGCTGGTTCTCATCCCAGCTGCTTCACACTCGGCTGTGAACCGCTCCAGTGAGAGCTGAAGATCACGGCACGATGACGCCAACAGGACCACATCATCTGCAAAGAGCAGAGATGAATCCTGAGTCCACTGAACCGGACTCACTGCACCCCCTGGCTGCACCGAGAAGTTCTGTTCATAAAAGTTCTGAACAGAATCGATGACAACGGGCAGCCCTGGTGGAGTTCAACTCTCACCCTGAAGGGTCCGACTTACTACCAGCAATGAGAACCAAACTCTCACACCGCTTGTACAGGGACCGAACAGCCCAACCCCCACAGTGCACCCCGAGGAACACGGTCAAACACCTTCTCCAAGTCCACAAAACACATGTAGACTGGATGGACAAACTCCCATGACCCCTCGAGGACCCAAGTGAGAGTAAAGAGCTGGTTCAGTGTTTCCCAGCCAGGACAGAACCCACATTGTTCCTCCTGGATCTGAGGTTCTACCAGTGATCGGACTCTTCTCCACTATCCCTGAACAGACTTCACCAGTGAGGCTGAGGAGAGTGATGCCCTGTAACTGGAGCACACCCTCCGCTCCCCCTTTTAGAAGAGGGGAACCACCACCCCAGTCCAGTGGCACTGCCCCCAGTGTCCATGTGACGATGCAAAGGTATGTCAGCCAAGACAGCCCCACAACATCCATTGTCTTCAGGAAATCAGGTCTTGGTCTTTAGATGTTTATTATTATTATTAGGGATGCACCGATCCACATTTCTCACTTCCGATCCGATACCAATACTTAAACCTGGGTATCGACCGATACCGATACTTCTCCGATCCGATACTGTTCAGGTATGTGAATCTGTATAATGTAATTTTTGTACTGAGACTATTCATTTTAACATTGTGTGAGATAAACCCAATGAAGACACTCTTGAGCCTTACAACAGGAAACTTGCAAATTTAACAGCACACAAGAGGCAGCTCTATACCACACACATGTCCTTCTCACTCATGGTGCAGCTGGTAAAACTAAAAAAGCGCTAAGCATGATGGGAAAGACAGCACAGCCCACTCCCCTTAACCACTAAGAGAGTGTATTTTGTTGTCTTTCCCATAATGCTTAGCGATATTTTAGTTTTCCAGCTGCACCTAAAGCTGGAAAACTAAAAAACCGATAAGCATGATGGGAAAGACAACACAGTCTACTCCCCTTAACCACTATGGGAGTGGATTTTGTTGTCTTTCCCATAATGCTTAGCATTTTTTCCCCCAGCTGCACCATGAGTGAGAAGGACATGTGTGTGGTATAGACCTGCCTCTTGTGTGCTGTTAAAGTTTGGGTGTTTATGTTGTGAGGCCCAAAGTGTCTTCATTGGATTTATCTCACACAATTTTAAGACGGCAGCCAAAGTATGTGATGGAACACAAGTGCTCTTTGAAGCTGTATCGGAAATATCGGCAGGTTGGATCCGATATCCGATACTTGAATTATGCTGGTATCGGATACCGATACTGGATCGGATCGGCCCCATCCCTAATTATTATTGTTATTATTATTGTTGTTGTTGTTATTACTGCCATTATCATCACATTAACTGGTGATCAATGAATTACCGGTAATTAAAACGTTGGTGAACCATAAAGATGGAGGGTTCACAACATTCCTTTTTTCACTTCTTTGTCTCTGTTGTCTTTAGGTAAAGAGTTGTTGGTGAACCTCATATTTCTAAAAACAACAAAATAAATGTAAAAATAAATACAAATAGAAGTTTTTCATTATAATTTGTCAAGAAACAAACAACAAAAAGAGTTGGTGATGTCTGCTTTACCATCGGCTTACAAAGGGATTGTAGAAGATTCCTTTTTTTATTTACTGTTCTGTTATCATTCACTGAAACATTTGAAAAACTTAAGCGAAAATTTAAATAAAATAAAAAACGATGCCTAAATACCCTGATGCATGCTCAATAATCCAGGTAGAAAAATCTAACAAAGCTAAGTCTGGTCCTCTGGACATTCAGTAAACAAAACTACCGTAAACAAAGCAACAAAAAAAAAGTAGAAACTTTTCGTCTTTCGTCCAAAAGACTTCCTCAGTCTGAGCTGCTGTATTCGTATGTAGGCCTAAATGTTCGTTTAGAGCCCGTGGAGTAAAAGTGACTTTAGTTCTTAACTCGAAGGGTGGGAGGAAAAATGATCAGACCTCTCCCTAAAAAACTTTGTAGCCAGATGGATTAATGACCAGAAGCCTCGGACCGATGAAGGATGAAAAGTCTCAGCTAAAAAAAAGAAACGTCCAGATGACCTGACTGAACTTTGTTGGATTTTGACCTGCATTGTTGAGCATGAACTTTGATGTTTTGAACCACTTTGGCTATGGCTGCCTCAGAGGAGTCGACGGGGGAGAGGGAGGGCCCCAGAAACCATCTTATCACCATCAAACTGCCTGAGGGACTGAGTTTGTTGTGGCTCCGCGGACTGATGAAGTCCTTTGGATGAAGGATGAAAAGTCTCAGCTAAAAAAAGAAACGTCCAGATGACCTGACTGAACTTTGTTGGACCAGAAGCTGAGTTTATCAACTTTAGTTTATTAGTTTTTAATTTGAAGAGCAGGAAGCAGTGACAGAGAGGCAGAATTCACAGTCTGGAAATTTAAATACCCAATTCAAGATGGCAGCCACAGCTAACCAGCTTTAGCGAACACAGAGCTAGCTCTAAGTCAGTTTTACAGACGTTGAGCTAGAGTTTGACGTGGTAGTAGCTGAGAGTCGTTCACACTCGACATCACTCATTATGTTTACAGTGTGACCAGAACGTCTGTGACGCATAATTTCTCAACATGAGACGGTCAAAGCTACGTTCTCACTGCAGCGCGTGGTCGTTCCTTCATATTTAAACATGTCCTCCATCTTACTGCAGTCTGAGCAGTCCACAGCCCTGAAGTGACTCAGAAGACGACGTGACGGATCTATGAAATTATCCGACGTCCCATGTTTCCATTTGATCTGGTCTCCTCCCAGTTCATACACCATATTGTTTTACATTATTATTGTTTAGCATATATCTTAGATCCTTGTATATGGTTTCTTTTTTTATACTTTATATTTTTGCTATTTTGGGGTGTAACTGGGACCTTGAGGGGCCGAAGCAGGGCAGCTGACTTGGGACCAGAAAGTCGCAGGTTTGACTCCCAGCCATTCCCACATGTCGTGGTGTCTCTGAGCAAGACACCTAATCCCTAATTGCTCCCCGGGCGCTTGCCTAGCTGCCCACTGCTCCACCTCATGTACCACATGTGATGTGAATGACAACCTTGAACCTTCCTGCCTGCTACAACGGACACGCTCCAACATGTCGTCCACTGTTGGCGTGTTATTTTGGTTAATCTCCATAATCCCAGACACGACAAATATTCATTCAACCTTTATTGAAGGTTTAAAGAATCCCAAAGCAACCAGACTTGTGTTGTGTAGCTGTAGACACGGAGTTACAAGCTTTAAACTGCATGACGTTGGATCTTTGTTAATACTTGGATACATACGCTCGTCGCTCACCCCTAAAAACATCAGAGGAAATTCATTCAACCTTTATTTAGTCAGGTAAATGTCATTGAGCCTCGTGGACTCCTTTACAAGAGAGACCTGTCTCAAACTAAAGAATGATGAACAGCAATGGTAGAATTTCCTTAAACAATAAACAATAGACAAACAAGAGAGAAATAGATTTTTTTTTTTAACAAAGTATCAAAACTAGCAAAACATAAGACAGATGTAGAAAATCAAAAACAGGAACATATCTGCATTGGTTTCTGCCAGGATTCCAACAGATTCTGAAAACCATTTAGAGAAGTCAAGGTCGAGAGCTTCAAATCTTTTTGTAAGATATTCCATGAAGCAGGAGCGGAGTAGGAGAAGGCCCTTTTTCCAAGTTCAGTCCTCACTGAGGGAACACTGCAGGTAATCATGTCCTGAGAGCGCACGCTGTAGCTGCACTCACGCAGAGACATGTAGGAGGAGATGTATGAGGGCAGCAGACCAAGAAGTGATTTAAAGATGAAAATGTACCAGTGGAAGAGTCTGCGTGAGGTTAATGATGTCCAGTTAACCAGTGAATACAGGGTGCAGTGGTGGGTACGATAATCACAGCCAGTTATGAATCTTAGTGCACCATGATAGACAACATCCAACATCTGCAGGGTGCTTGTATGGATACAATAATAGAAGAAATATGACATGACCGTAAAATAAACATCAGGTATTTATCCTGAGGTGCCACAAAAAAAAAATAAAGATCTGTGTGGGATTGAAGGAAACTGGATTTGTTCCGTTCAGATTCACTCATACGAACAAAAAAAGGATTTGTTCCACTTCTACCTGCAGAGTGAACGTAAGAAGGGTGTGGGTGAGTTTTAGTTGTTAAATGTTTGTGTTCTTCTGTTGCAGGACTCTGGAGAAGAACAAAAAGAAAGGCAAGATCTTCTAAAGACACTCTGCAGGACCCCCCCACCTTGAGTTGTTTCTGTTTGCCAACGATGCCGGTCAGAACACCAGCTGTGGACCTGACGTCACCCACCCTTCTCTCCCCCACCTCCCCTGTGCTCCACCTTCTCCCAGCCACTAGAGGGAGTACCGGGGGGGCATTTTTTGCTTTTGTAAGAGGTGGAGGGGGGTCTGCGTGTACAGCCAGAACCACCCCAACCCGCCTCAGGACTCCTCGTCACCATGATCATGGAATGTGTTTACCTTAACGACAGAAGAAGAAAAAAATCACTGCAGCTTCTGTAAGGCCAAACTCGTCTTTTTTTATTCTTATTGACGTTATTAGTCGTTTTAACAAAATACTGCCCCCACTCCCACCTCCTGCTCTTTCTTTCATCCCCAACGTTGCTTTGAAATGACCGGCGTGTACAGATTTCTGGAGAGCAAAGTCCCAAACGAAATGCTCGCGACTTGTTTTTGACCGTTGTACAATCAGTTTCTGTTGGAGTTTATGTTTCCAGGAAGAAGAAAAAAAACAGTATTTGGAAAATTTGACCCAAACTCGTGCATTAATGAACTAAATCTTCCCTAAAACCTTCATGCTGTCAGCGCAGCTGGTTAAAATGACAACATATAATCTGAGATAAAACAATAAAACGCACTTTGGGCCTTTTTTATAAACTTACCAAAAATGGCTTAAGTTTGTTGTTGTTTTTTCTGAATTGTAACAACTGTTTACCGGTAGTTATTTCTTCTAGCCTTGGACCACCATTTATTTTGTCGTAAGTGTTATACTTCACTTTAGTTTATTTTTATATATATATATATATATGCCGAGCCAGCTGAAGTTCTTTTGTATGTTTAGATAAAAACGTCACAGACTGACAGCAGCGTCCTCTGTCCAACTTGTGTACAAGTCGTTCTGGAGGCTTTAAATAATAAATAACCCGTACTCTGCCGAAACAGATCAGTGAAAAATGAAGACGTTCCGACGTTCATGTTGATGGATGTTTTGATGTGAGTCATGACCAGTTTCTCAAAGCATTTTGCGACTATCGGGGTGAGGGCCACCGGTCTGTAGTCATTCAGACCAGTCACTGTGGAGCTTTTTGGAACTGGGATGATGTTGGCAGTCTTCAGGCAGGTGGGAACTGTTTCCAGGGCAAGTGAGGTGTTAAAGATGTCTGCCAGCACATCGCAGAGCTGATCAGCACATTCTTTTAACACTTTCCCGGGAATGTCCTTACCTAGCCTGGCCCTCGCCTTCCTGCACAGCTCCGCTCAATTCTCATTTCCCTTCACTGCACAGTCTGGGACTTCTCCCATAGAGAAGGATTTCTCCGGTAGATTTTTGACCGGACCAATCAGAGAACAGAAGGGGCGGAGTTTTTGGCCCCTAACCCACGCCCCCACCTGTCCCAGCGCAGCCAGCGAGCAGCCGCATGTTCTCATTCAAAGCGATGCAACGCGATGCAGGACTGTTGTATAAATGACACAAATGTATTAATCTCCCCTTCTTAATCCCTTATCTGGAGTTTTCTTTTGTTTTTTTGGCCAAAAGTCAAGTGTTCGCTCCCTCCTCCTTCTCCTTCTCTCCCTCTGCTGATAAGGAAATGCCCCCACCTGTCCCAGCGCGCAGCCGCATGTTCTCATTCAAAGCGATGCAAAGCGATGCAGGACTGTTTTATATGTGACACAAATTTATTAATTTCCCCTTCTTAATCCCTTATCTGGAGTTTTCTTTTGTTTTTTTCCCAAAAGTCAAGTAATCGCTCCCTCCTCCCTCCTCCTTCTCCTCCTCTCCCTCCGTGAGTGAAATGAACAAGGAAATGCCTCAGGTTGTCACGAGAGAATTAAAGTCAGGTTTTAAGTTGCTGCCCGAGTCCCATCAGATTTCCTGGTCTTCTGGTGTGTTGGACCAGCGCTCCATGGTTTTATTTTATTTTATTAGGACGTTTTATTAACATATAAACACAATATGCAACGGAGCGAGAGAAAATTCAGCAGGAGGCGGAGCTGAAGTCAAGTTCAGCAGACCACGGGGGAGCAGCCATCAGCAGAGGCCACGCCTCCAGCAAGAATTGGTTGTCAATGGAGAAAGTCCAGACCCTTGTCTGAAGCGAAGTGAAGGACAGGGTCTGGTTTTAACCAGGCTAGTCCTTACCTAGCCTGGTTAAAACCAGACCCTTGTCCTTCACTTTGCTTCGTACTAGGGTCTGGGACTTCTCCCATAGACAACGATTTCTCCGGTAGATTTTTGACCGGACCAATCAGAGAACAGAAGGCGGAGTTTTGTTAGTTTAGCCTGGCGAGGTCCAGGCTATTCAGATAAATAGCTCAGAAACCACTCGGTGGATATTTTTTCTGCTACCAGTGTGTAATTATATGGCTCTAATTTACTGACTGTTGGCCTGGATGAAACATTTGAGATAAAATTCGATTTTTTATCATTTATTTTCGTAGCGCACCCGAGGCTGTTTGGAAAATGTCAAACCGAAACAATTTAAATCCAGCAGATTTGACCATTTCGTGAATTGATTTAGGAACTGTTAAGCTCAGGAACACTTCTGATATAACGTCAGCTAAGAAATATATTTTTTCTCAGCAAAGAAATAATAGTTTTTTACCTTGTTTTCTTGAAAATTCCTTCGTGGCGGCAGCCATTTTAACTGACGACGTCAGTCGACGTCGTTCAAAACTCCGCCTTCTGTTCTCTGATTGGTCCGGTCAAAAATCTACCGGAGAAATCCTTGTCTATGGGAGAAGTCCCAGACCCTAGTACAAAGCGAAGTGAAGGACAAGGGTCTGGTTTTAACCAGGCAAATATATAAACTAAACAAATTACTAACAAACAAACTTATTCTAAACAATTAGTTAATCAAAAATACTCATTTAAATGAAACAAAAAAAAGTAAGCCAACTACAAACTAAATTCAAAGACCCAACAAAAAAGAGACAAACAGCTCCTAGAACTTGTGTATACATTTCTGCATTGATGAAGTCTTTCCAGATGTGCAAGCTGCCCATGCCAGAGGCACTAATGCACCCCCATACCATCAGGGAGGCAGACTGTGTTGACAACAGACTGGGTGGTTCCTCTCCTCTTTAGTACAGAGGACGTGGTATTCTTGGTTTCAAAAATGTATTTCTAATTTGGCTCCAGCTGACCCCAGAACAGTTCTGGACTTCGCCTCAGTCCATTTGAAACGAGCTCTGGTCCAGAGACGATGGCGTTGTGCAACAGAAGGAGCTGACGGGACGCGGCAGGCTCAGGACTCACGTGTCTGGTTGTTGCTGCTGAACCTCAGGTTGAGCGAGACGATCCAAGGCATCGCCCACGGCACCGTCTTCATGGTGAAGGTGCATCTGTTCCCGTCCAGCAGGGGGGTCAGAGGGGACACGTCCGTCAGCCAGTGTCCAGTCCCTCTGTGGAGACAAAAACACAAACAAAAATAACAACAGCATTCTCTCACCCACTTTGTTTTTTAAAAGCAGCACAGTTCTCAGATTTAAAGCACAAAACAAACCATAAAAATCTATAATATAATGTTCATCTTGTGTTAAAACTTGATAAGAACCGACAGCCTGGTTCTGAACAGTTTGACCCGTTGCCCTCATGGAGGCGCTACAGGTCCAGCAGAACAAAAACTGATTCAAGATCAGTTTTTCTAAAGTCCTCACCATTCTGAACTCACGTGCACCGACTTCACAGTCCAGCTTTACTTTTACACACATACTGTGCTTTGTTCAACTGTTTGTGTATTTCATTAGTTATTTTTATTGATAATACTGCACAACGCCACGACTGAGTCATATCTGCAGAATTCTGTTTTTAGCATTTCTTTCTTTGTGAATATGTTTGAACACACATGAGACGAGTTGCCTTTAATCTTATTGTACATCAGTGTAGTGACAACAAGTCTACAAACTATAACATGAAGCAACTATAACGTAAAATCCTTTAATTTTCTCAAAAATCGACTGTGAGCCTTATACAGGTAGTCCTCGACTTACGACGGAGATCCGTTCCTGCGTTGCGTCGTAACTCGAAAATTGACGTAAGTCGGAAAATACGTCCAAACGGCACCTCATACGTACAGTACTGTATTTTACCAAGTACTTCGCCTATCCTAACACAGTACCCTACATAATTATCAAAAGACACATACAGTACATTTGGAGCAGTGACGTGCAGTGAGGTTCATGGCTGGTGAGGCACTGTGCAGTTTTTTTCACATGTATAATAAAAAACAGACAAAAAATGTTCTCCACATTTTGGCTTCTGTCTGCCATAGTTTCTTCAGTGCTTTGGATACTTTGGATAGCGTTATTTTCTTCTTTTATAATACATGAACCCTACATAGTAGTTTATTCGCCATTTGATTGGCAGCAGTTAACGGGTTGTGTTTAAAATCTCATATCAGCAATCTTTACACATACAAACTGTAGCACACAAAAAGCACATTTAATTTGGAGAAAAATTTATTTTAGTCTAACTTTTACTTATAAATTAAATAACAAAATCTATTTTTATTTTACAGAAAAGAGCTGTGAGAATTATTACAAGAAAGCCTTAAAGGTTCAGTATGTAATTTCTGGAACACGCTGGAACTTAGGAAAATTTTGAACAGAGACACGTTAGGGGTGGGCGATATATCGAATATACTCGATGTATCGCGATATTTTAAATGTACGATGGTTAAAAGGGCTATATCGTGTATATCGAGGATCCTCCTGCTGTCGCGCGGGCCCCCACTCGCCCCCCTCCTTCCTGCAGGCTGCAGGAGCCGCGCGCGAGACTTTCAGCACAACATGTAAACACGGCAGATATGAAGAGCGCTGCACGCTGCTGAGGGGGGAAAACAATGTTCTGAGCTAGTTTGGATTAAATTGTCAGATGAGGGCATAAAAAATGTTTTTGTAGACGATGCTGAAAATAGTCCCGAAGAAAGGTCTGAACTACGAATCTTTTTCACCATTTAAACAGCGGAGTGGAGCATGAACGGCAGAACCAAGTGTTTTTACAGCTGCTGCTTCCTTAAAACAAACCACGGGTCTGAGCTTAGTCATGCGTGCACCGCATAGAGAGGTGGAGACATTAATAAATCAGCATTTTATCATTATCGCTAAAGACACGGTCCTTAGCGGCTAACAAGATGGCTAACGCGTTAGCCGTCTTCTTCCACAGCTGAGACTGACCGTGTCTTTAGCGATACAGCTGATTTAATAATGTCTCCACCTCTCGGTTCACGTTTCTGAGTGGAGGCTGTCGTGTTTTACACAAGGATTCAATGCGACACTTTGTAGAGCAACTTTAGAGAACGTCTTCGTGAATCCGGAAACAACCCCTGACCCTTTCACAATAAAACCGGATACAGTACACAGAGGCTCACTGTGATAAATCTGTTCTTGTTCAGAGGTTTTGCAGACATTGCCTGAACTTGGCACAGTTTGAAACTTGTGCACATTTTGTGGTTTGTTGTTAAAAATTACTAGCACATGCAAATAGTTGAGAGTTGTTACCTGTGACTGTTCTGGGTCAGTAAATTTTATGGCCACTGTTTACACTTTTGTTTTTGTATTTTAAAGGCCTTAATTGTTTTGATTTAATATTTTTTTAATGTTAAAAGCACAAGAGCACCTTTTTAAGTTTAAATTATGTATTCTTCCTTTTTGCTTGAAGTACTTTTTATTTATGTGTGCAATTGATGGTTAAAATAAAATATTTAAGTTTGTTCAAATTTAGTGTTGACATTTTTTAATCAATTTTGAATCATTTTTTCATTGATTTTGGAGATATCGCGATATATATCGTGTATCGTGATATAGCCAAAAAATATCGCGATATAATATTTTCCTCATATCGCCCAGCCCTAAGACACGTTTCTGGTCCCTCCCCCTCAGAGCTGGCTCTGAGGGGGAGGGACCAGAAACTTACCCCTTGCTCTGCTGAAATTCAAATTCAAGCTCTGTTTTGGTAGGCTGGTTACAAACTCTGTTTTTATAGGCTGGTTACAAACTCTGTTTTTATTGGCTGGTTAACGGCGGGTCACTGTGGCTTTTTAGAAATGCTTTTAGAGAAGCAAGGGGACAATAGTTTTTTTCAGAGATTACTTGTCTAAAATCAGTATGTCAGGAGGTAGTGACAGAGTGAAGAAATATGTTAAAAATACTGTATATTGTTAGAAAAGTTACATACACCTCCTTTAATGTCATCTATCTAATATATTATTTAAACAACTGAAAGTACTGACGTTTTCTGATTTGGTGGACTATAATATTTTGTTAGTAATAGAACCCTCAAATGTTCAAATTCATTCATTCATTCATTCATTCAACCTTTATTTAGTCAGGTAAATCTTATTGAGCCTCGAGGGCTCATTTACGAAAGCGACCTGCTACAAACTAAAGAATGCTGAACAGCAATGGTACAAGTACATGTATTTTGTTAAGAGAGAAAGCTGCTAGTCTAAAGGGAACTGACTTTTTTGCAAAGCCAAGGTATAGGACTAGTTTGAAGGGACAGTTTATTTCAATACAGGAAGTTGAATTATGGTTTGGGAAATCATGTTAAAAATGTAAAGTGCTGATGTTTAAAAATGATCAAAACTAAATTGTTAACAAAATACTAAAACTTTTAGTTAAGTGTTTAATGTTCTAGATATTTGTAGATTGTGAAAAGTTACTCTTTTTGCTCTGTTTGCGCTGTCACTTTCCCTCCTGCAGCGCGAGGCTGAAACAGAACCCTGAGCTCAGTAGCCCCGCCTCCAGAGGCTGGCGCGCGTGTGTGTGTGTGTGTGTGGATGTAACTAGACACCTTCACAGCCGTTTTATGAGATCGTTCAGCGCACAGATACAGTTTTAGACAAAAACACGAGACATTATATTCACCAGCTAAACTATAGAAATGTAGTTTATATAGCAAAAGTATTTGGACATTTTAATAGCGACATAAAAGAGGCAGGAATTTTCCTGCCTTCCCAAATCGCTCACAGCTGCAGCACGTCAGCGAGTGATTGCGCAATCTGAAGTGAAGCAGCCGGTGCCTCTCTGCGCAGGTCTCTGCTGAGTATTTGAACGCTAAATAAGAAAAATCGGCGATTTTGAACAAAAATCAACTTAAAACTGGTTTAGTTTTTAGTAAAATAAGTTTATAGTACAAATCAAAGGATAAAGACAATAATTACATTTTTTTTTCATTTTTTTTTTCTTTCCATGATGACAGGGGAGGCGTGGCCTCACTTGCTGCCCCTGACCGCACGTCACTGATTTGGAGCCATAATGAAGGGAAAAAAATAGTTAATTTCTTAATGGGAGCTGGTGAGCTCTTCCTCCGTCTGTTAGCATGTTAGCTCGTTGCTCAGCTGTAGCCTCTCTGCCTCGTAAACGTCCGCTCCAAACAATAAGGTCTCCTGTACTTTTCCACGCGCGGTCCAGCAGTCCAGAGTTTTACAGTAAGGTCTGTTAGCATATTAGCCCCTCCTAACCTCCTCTGCTCCGGTCTGCCTGTCCAAACAGTAAGTTTCCACTGAGTGCGTAAGCTACGCTCCCCCCTCCCTCCTGTAAATTTCCGCCACGTTTCGGTACCATATTTTTTGGTGTAAAGGCGCATACACCGTGTAACTCGAACAATGCTTTTCAATGGGAGGGCGTTTGTAACCGCATAACGTCGTAAGTCGAGGACTACCTGTAATCAGGTGCGCCTTATGTAGGGTAGCAATTCTGGTTGTGCTTACTGACGTCAAACCCATTTTTTATGGTTGTTGTGAATGAACTGAATAAGAAAACAGACCTGTTCAATGATATTGAGCCTTGAGTCATACTACTGTTTACATTCACTGTTTACATTTATTACTACTGTTTTCATTCAATACTACTGTTTACATTTATTACTACTGTTTACATTCACTGTTTACATTTATTACTACTGTTTTCATTCAATACTACTGTTTATATTTATTACTACTGTTTACATTCACTGTTTACATTTATTACTACTGTTTACATTTATTACTACTGTTGACATTTATTACTACTGTTTACATTTATTACTACTGTTTACATTCACTGTTTACATTTATTACTACTGTTTACATTTATTACTACTGTTTACATTTATTACTACTGTTTACATTCACTGTTTACATTTATTACTACTGTTTTCATTCAATACTACTGTTTACATTTATTACTACTGTTTACATTTACACTACTTCTTTATATCTACACTACTGCTGGTAATATATATATTTTTTACTAGCCTTATTGCATATGCCACTTTACCTCTATACCAATATCAACTACCTCATACATATACTGTGTACTAAACTTCATATGCTGCTTTGTCACTCTATTACAAATGTCAATGCCAGAACTTTCATTTTATTTTATAGATATACTTTTTACACTTTTATACTACTATGCAAAAAACTCAGGACAGTATTACACTTTTGTTATTTCATTTTATGCTTATGTTTATTAAATGTTTAGTGTTTTAGTGTTGGTGTAACTTTTCATACTTTCATACTACTACTATGCAAAAACTACTATGCAAAAACTCAGGACAGTATTACACTTTTATTATTTCATTTTATGCTTATGTTTATTAAATGTTTTAGTGTTTTAGTGTTTAAATGTTTACTGTTGCACCGAGGGACAGAGAGAAATGCAATTTCAATCCTGTGTATGTCCTGTACATATTGCAGTTTTGACAATAAAGTTGACTTTGACTTTATAGTCCAAAAAATACAGTAAAAATAAATACAACGTAATGTAATTTATTAAATATGTGTTGACTTGACTGAAACCAAACTAAACAACCAGCAGGATAAATGTAATTTTTCATCTCCTCGTCTGAGACAAACTACATCGTCAGTTTGATATTTTCACTCATGCAGCAGTTTTATGTCTCAGCGTTAAAGAACCGCCAACACTCCTGAAATTAACAAGCGGTCCGCCATGTCCCTCCATCGCTGAGGGGTTCACATAATATGTACATGTATGTTTGTAGTTTTCAAGTTTCTCTGGAATGGAATTGAGGAGGAAATGTAAGTAAACTTTAACACTTCGGGTGCAAGATGTTGGAGATGAACAGAGGGAGGATTTTATTCTTTTTGTTTGTCTGGGCCAGAACAAAGTGATGGAGAGAGCAGTTCTATTCACCACCAGGTGCAAAGATGGAGCCAGGGGGTGGCCAATGGTGGCCTTGCCCCCACAGATTAATCTTCAGCCACCCCAGTCATTTGAGGAAACTGTACTTTTAAACAATATAAAAACTAGAAAGCTTAGTTTCCTCAAACTGTTTATTAAAAAAAAAAAGGATGTTATAAAACATGGCTGCTGTGGGACTCTGCAGTGTGATGGAGGTGACACCTGCGGAAGGCGGTGATCCAGCGGCCCAGCTCCACGTTGCAGTACGGACTCAGCGGGTCGCAGCAAACAAACAGCTGCACCGTGTGGTCCCACTGAGCGCAGGACGAGTCCCTCCTGCTGGGACACGACAGAGACGCGTCCAGCTCCAGGGTGTCAAAGCGCCACAGGTCTGAAATCACAAATCAATGAAAATATTGCAGTATGTTGCGACACACTGCTGGAGAAATGCTGCTGTCTCCAATAAGACTAGGACACTTAAAAGATATTCCAGAAAGATTGCACAATATTTGCACGAACCCAATGTGTCCCAGTTGCTTTTAAGATATAAAACCAGTATTTTCAGGACGAGCTCCGTTATCATGTGATTGAACAAACAGCCCTCACAGTCCATCTTCTTTATCAGGGGAATAAACAAACACATCCCTGCTGGGGATGTCTGGGTTTCCCTCCTGGACCCGTTGCCTCCACGACCCGACTACGGACAAGAGGTAGAAGACACACTGACATAATTTTTCTACTATTCATCAAATTGCTCAAAATATATATATTTTATCATTTAAATATCTTAGTTTTTGCAAACAAAATGATAAATCACTTTAATTTTGCTTTAAAAGTGATTTTGAACTTCAAGCCGTGTTTAATAATGGGAAATCCGATTACACGCGAACGCACCATCTGTGACGTAGTATGAGGCAGATCTCTGGGCTTGTCACAGTGCGCGGGTGTGAGCAGCTCGACATGAAGGTAAGTCTGATACAGCATCAGACCTAAATTAGATCCTGTTGTTTCTTGTTCCATCACCCAAACTATTTTCTGCTTCCCAAAATGAAGACAAATAGCTCAAATCTTCACATAGATTGATAAATTTGTCGTGTTTTAAATTGTCCGCTATTAAGAGACCAGAGCCCTCTGCCTCTCACTACGTCACAGATGGTGCGTTCGTGTGTAATCGGATTTCCCATGATTAAACACGGCTTGAAGTTCAAAATCACTTTTAAAGCAAAATTAAAGTGATTTATCCTTTTGTTTGCAAAAACGAACATATTTAAATGATAAAATATATATATTTTGAGCAATTTTATGAATAGTAGAAAAATCATGTCAGTGGACCTTTACAGCTTTGAGTGTTTCTCTG
Organism: Garcialebias charrua; assembly: GCA_038048925.1. Taxonomy (NCBI): domain Eukaryota; kingdom Metazoa; phylum Chordata; class Actinopteri; order Cyprinodontiformes; family Rivulidae; genus Garcialebias; species Garcialebias charrua. The sequence goes on along the minus strand of JBBPBX010000079.1, from coordinate 17,075 downwards.
CTGGGCTGATAACGTTACCTGCAGGCAGGTCGACTGTGGTCACGGCTCCTTTATCGCCCTGCATTCTGACCTCATCGAACACACGAACGACTTCTGCAGGACTTTGGAGTTTGAGCTGCAGATCAGCAGAAAATTCAAACCTGGAGGTGAAACAATGAGACAGGGAGCGGGTCTCAGTGGGTTCAAACACCGAACCTCCACCCTCCACCACCCGCATTGATCAACCACAGATCAGCTGCTTGTTCGCTTTCTCAACGACAGATTCTTTTACTCACTTTCAAAGTTTTAAACAGTTTGGCACCCAATTATTTACCTTTAGCATTTATCAATAACTGCACAGTATTCAAATAATTAGTTTGAGATAAAACCTCAAACATGTTTTCTAAACCTTGTTTGACCAGGAGGTCAGTTTGTGCTGATTTTAGCCTGAATTATCGTGACTTTGGTTTTTCTTACCACTCGGACTGCCAGTTGACAAAAGTGAAGGACGGGTAGAGGAACCAGCCCATCTCTGCCAGCGCCCCCCGTGGGTCGACACTGAAGAAGAAGTTTGGAGACGGAGTCGTCTGGAAGGAAACTTTCACCGACTGGCCAGACCTTCACAATAAAATGGCAATCTATCACATTTAAATCAGCACTGAAGTTACGCCAAAATCAGAAAAATCAGCTTTCTCTAAAAAAATAAAAAATAATTATGAGTGACAGCTGAAGGAGCTGAAGTTATATAAGATAAGAAGAAAATAAGCTAAAATTTGCAAAATGTAGTTAAAAGTAAAAACTAGCAACATGTTAGCTAATGCTAAAATGAATAAAATTAGAATTAAAATCTAAATTCAGCAAAAGAATGGCTAAACACTCAAACAAGTAAGAAAATTAGGAAAATTATAACAATCAAAACAGTAGCTAATAGCTCAAATTAGCTAAATAGAAGTTAAACATCAAATTTAACTGAACAGTAAATAAATCTAACAGCAGCAGAAAAATAAAAGGTGCAAAACCACAGCTAAACACTAAAAGGTGCAAAACCACAGCTAAACACTAAGGCCGATGAGCATATTTGAAAAGCTAAAACAACCTAAACTGTTTTTTTTTTGTTTGTTTGTTTGTTTTTTGCTTTGTTTTGTTTTGTTTTTTTGAATGTCCAGAGGACCAGACTTAGCTTTTTTAGAAACCTAAACAGTAGCTAAGATTAGCAAAATGGCAACTAAAACTTCAGACAAACACAACAGTGGCTAAAAGCTAAAATGAGCAAAAAGGTAATTACAGTAATCCTGAAAAGCAGTAGCTAAAAGATAAAGGAGGCAAATGGTAGCTAAAAACTAAAGCCATTAAGAAATTTTCAAAACTAAAACAAGCAGAGCAGTAGCTAAAACCTAAAATTAGCAGAACAGCAGCTAAAAGCTAAAATAAGCACAACAGTGGCTAAAAGTTAAATTTTGCAGAATAGTAACTACAAGCTAAAATTGCCAAAATGCTAAAAGTAAAATTTACAAAAATTATCTAATCTTAAAACTTGCAGAACAGTAGCTAAAAGCTCAAATTTGCAAATCCGTGGCTAAACCAAAAACTTGATAAGCAGCAGCTAAAAAAATTACTGTACACAAAAGCAAACTGAAACCTGAATTCAGCAAAACAAAAGCTTGAATGATGAAATTAGCTACATTAGCAAAAAAATTGTAATGGTTCCAAAAAGGCTTAAAGATAAATATTTTAAAAAGTGTAAAAGCTACAAAAAACAAAAGCCTCAGCTTCAATCTCCTGAATGAGCCGAAAGTTTTGATATATGAACGGCTAAACCTGCTGCAGGTATGCTGAAGTAGTTAGATGCTGAAAAACGCACAGAACAAGAATAAATTAATTAACCATGATTTTACTTGTTTTATTTCTGATTTTGTTGCACTTTGTAGCACTTTGAGATTTTTGTTAAAGGAGCTGTATGTAACTTTTCTAACAACATGTTTCTTCACTCTGTCACTACCTCCTGACATACGATTTAGTACAGTAATCTCTGAAAAAAACTGTAGTCCCCTTGCTTCTCTAAAAGCATTTCTAAAAAGCCACAGTGACCCGCCGTTAACCAGCCAATAAAAACAGAGCTTGAATTTGAATTTCAGCAGAGCAAGAGGTAAGTTTCTGGTCCCTCCCCCTCAGAGCCATATATGGCTCTGAGGGGGAGGGACCAGAAACGTGTCTCTGTTCAAAATTTTCCGAAGTTCCAGCGTGTTCCAGAAATTACATACTGAACCTTTAATGAAAAGTGCGTTATAAATTAAATTCATTATTATTATTATAATTATTATAAGTGCGAATGCTGAGTCAGCACAATTAAAACCTGATCCTCATGATTCTGTCTTTGACCTTAGTTGATACTGTTATTGGTTTTACTTGATTTATCACTCTTGTTTTATTTGACCTTTGATTTTGTTGCACTTTGAGATTTTCATTAAAGATGCAGTATGCAGTTTCTGTAGAACTGCAGCACTTAGAAATATTTTCACCAGGCAAAGCATTCTGATCCCTCCCCCTCAGAGCCATATGTGGCTCTGCCCCCTTGTGGTCTGTTGAATTTCAAATTCAAGCTCTGTTTTTATTGGCTGATTCAAATTCAAGCTCTGTTTTTATTGGCTGGTTACAAACTCTGTTTTTATTGGCTGGAAAATGGCGGGTCACCTTTTCTTTTTAGAAATGCTTATTTACCACCTGGAGAAGCAAGGGGACAATATTTTTTTTAATTTTTTTTCAGAGATTACCTGGCTAACATCAGTCTGTCAGGAGGTAGTGACAGAGTGAAGAAATATGTTCATAAAAAAAGCTACATACTGCAGCTTTAATGAAAAGTGCGTTATAAATTAAATTCATTATTATTATTATCTTTGTGAGGAAGCCGGTGTTAAACGCCGAGTTTAGAAAATCTTTGATTTAAATATGAAATCATTTTTTTAAAAATGTGTTCATCATCGACTTCTTACTGAAGAGCCTGTGCGACCGAAACCTCCATGTGCACCATGGCAGCCGGGATGCTAAGAGGAACGTAGCACTCGTCTTCTGCGCAGTTCATGTCCTGGATTGGGTTTCCGGGGAGCGAATAGACGAGGACTCCAGAGGCGTTGGACTTAGCCATGCTCCGAACCTGCAGGACAAAATTAAAAAAAGATCTTTGTTACACTGATGACGGACGATTGTCATCGTCAGGTTGAGCTCATGAAAGTTCTGTGAATATTTTATTTTAAAACAAAAAAGAAAATCAGAATTTTAGGCTTCTCTCTTTAAATATATATGAATTAGCATAATGTGTATTGCATCAATTATTAGTTATGTATTAGTATTAGAAAATTAGAAAGAGTTAGTCATTTTGTACTGCTGGTGAAAGATTATTATTGTTTAATCTGATTGTTTGAAAAAAGGGGCAGATATAATAAGATTTATTCTTCTTTCTGCTACCTTTCATTTTTTTACATTGTGTACGTGTCGTTGATGGGATCGTCTTGTATTGTATTTCTTTTGTAAAAAAATGAACAAATTTAATAAACATAAACATAAATAAAAAACAAAACATCTTGTTCAGAAAAAGCTGAAAACTTGAATAAACTGAAGCACAGTTCACTTCCTGTACACATCTGGCTCAGCTCTTTGCCTGATGTTTTTAAAACTAAATTATCTGTTAATCTTCTATAAATTATTTTTTTTCTTTGTTCCTCGTTTCTCCTCAAGTTGCTAAATTTCCTCAAATTCTTTCAAAGTCAGATGAGCCGAGTTTCAGCTACTTGTTAAGAATCTCATGCTGGAGTGAATCGTACAAACTGCGACCTTTAAGGTTCAAGGTTCTTTATTGTCACTGACATCCCCTGTGGTACACAAGGTGGAAGGAAATTGTGTACTCAGGGTCTCAGTTACACCCAGAAATAGCAAAAATGTGAAGTATAAGAGATAGTATATGAGAATCAAAGGCATAAACAGTAATAATGTAAACTAATACAGTATATTTAGCATTGTTGGTAGATGAAAGATGCAATAACCTCAACTTTGTCTAGCATTTCGCTACATTTAGCTTTTAACCAGTATTTTTGATACATTTAGCTTTTAACCAGCATTTAGCTACATTTAGCTTTTAACAACCTTTACGCACGCCTTGAGCTTCAAGCTAATGCTGTGATTTTTTTAAACAACTTAGTTTTAGCTTTTGAAATAAATTTCAGCAAAGTTGTTCAGCAATTGTAGTTATTCATGATTTTGGCTCTTATATAAACAATTTACTGTTAATAAATAACAAATAAATGTTAATATAATGAATAAACATAAATAAATTACAGATAATGTTAATAAGCAACAAAAACTGTTAATAAATAACAAAAAATGTTAATAAAATGCAAGTAACTATTTATAAATAACAAATACTTGTTAGTGAATAAGAAGTACTGTTAATAAATAGCAAAAACTGTTAATAAATAACAAAAACTGTTAATAAATAACAAATAGCTGTTATTTAATAACAAGTACTGTTTATAAACAACAAATACTGTTAATAAATAAGAAAAACTGTTAATGCATAACAAATATTGTTAATAAATAACAAATAACTGTTATGTATTAACAAATACCTGTTTAAAAACAAGTATTCAATAAATGACAAATTATTAACAAATAGAGTAACAAGTTAATAAATAAATACCTGTTGTTAAATAAATAAATAACTTTTGATCTGGGCCTTCATTTTTTCTCGCCCGGCCTACGTTATAATTTTACAGCAATTTTTATAATTTGAATAGAACTTTAACAATATGTCTGTTGTACTTAGTGCATTTTACAATTTGCCGAGTCATTTTTGTTCACATCCTAATCATCTATTAAACATAAAACTTATTGATCTGAGATCAATAATGATTTCTGCACTTTTCATCTTGGATGTTATGCTTAAACAAATAAATAAAGTTGCGTTAATGTGCACCAAAAAAGATTTACTCAGAAAACATTTGCTTTCTACGGAAGAGCATTGCATTCACCAAATAATTTTTTTTGACTCATTATCTCATAATTATGAGATCCTGATCTCATAATTATGAGATCCTGATCTCATATTTATGAGATAGTATCTCATAATTATGAGATAAGATGTCATAATTATGAGATACTATCTCATAATTATGAGATAATATCTCATAATTATGACATCTTATCTCATAATTATGAGATACTATCTCATAGTTATGAGATAAGATCTCATAATTATGACATCTTATCTCATAATTATGACATCTTATCTCATAATTATGAGATGTCATAATTATGAGATAAGATGTCATAATTACAGTATGATAGTATCTCATAATTATGAGATAAGATGTTATTATGACATCTTATCTCATAATTATGAGATACTATCTCATAATCATGACACCTTATCTCATAATTATGACACCTTATCTCATAATTATGACACCTTATCTCATAATTATGAGATACTATCTCATAATTATGACATAAGATCTCATAACTATGACATCTTATCTCATAATTATGAGATACTATCATAATTATGAGATCTTATCTCATAATTATGAGATCTTATCTCATAATTATGACATAAGATCTCATAATTATGACATCTTACCTCATAATTATGACATCTTATCTCATAATTATGACATCTCATAATTATGAGATATTATCTCATAATTATGAGATATTATCTCATAAAATAGTATCTCATAATTATGAGATAAGATGTCATAATTATGAGATAATATGTCATAATTATGACATCTTATCTCATAATTATGAGATGTCATAATTATGAGATAAGATGTCATAATTACAGTATGATAGTATCTCATAATTATGAGATAAGATGTTATTATGACATCTTATCTCATAATTATGAGATACTATCTCATAATTATGACACCTTATCTCATAACTATTACACCTTATCTCATAATTATGACACCTTATCTCATAATTATGAGATACTATCTCATAATTATGACATAAGATCTCATAATTATGACATCTTATCTCATAATTATGACATCTTATCTCATAATTATGAGATACTATCATAATTATGAGATCTTATCTCATAATTATGAGATAAGATCTCATAATTATGACATCTTATCTCATAATTATGACATCTCATAATTATGAGATATTATCTCATAATTATGAGATATTATCTCATGAGATAGTATCTCATAATTATGAGATAAGATGTCATAATTATGAGATAATATGTCACAATTATGAGATAGTATATCATAACTATGAGATACTATCTCATAATTATGAGATCATGATCTCATAATTATGAGATAATGAGTCAAAAAAAATTATTTGGTGAATGCAATGCTCTTCCGTAGCTTTGGGCAGAAGTTTTCGGTGCAGTGAGCATGAGGGTCTTTAAATATCTGGGTCACGTGTCTGTCCTGTCCCAGAATCCTTCTGGGTCGACGGTTCTGATTCAGCAGCGTGAACGCACCTTAGTGAAGAAAGAGCAGTTGCCCTCGGACACCCAGGCCACAGCGCCGCCCACCGAGGCTGAAGGTCTACACCCGTCTCCTGCATGGACCAGCTGAGAGGAGCTTGGACTCCAGCGGCCCATCAGCCAGTCGTACCTGGCGTCCAGTCTCTTGATGACGACGGGCGTCTTCCATCCTGCAGGAGGACACATGACGACTAACAGAACCGGGCCGGTACCAAGAGTTTAAATGTTACTTTCTTACCGTCAGAGGTGAAAACAGCCTGAGACAGCCCACAGTTGTGTCCCCAGCAGCCCCAGTAATAAAACACGCTGGGGATCCAGTTCCCCAGAGCAAAGAGCGGGACCGGAGAGAAGTGCAAGCGGGTCAGAACCTCCTTCCTGCTGCGGTGAGGTGTGCAGGACAAGAAGAAACGTCAAACACTCAAAGACTTATAACTCATTTCACTAAAGATTTCACACTTTCAGATTAAAGTTTTATACAAACTGGACCGTAATACTTTCAGTTCAGTAACTTTTCGTTTTCAAAAGAATGCATCTGATTTAAAATGAACGTTCCTTTTGAAGATCGCTTCCATTCGCCTGTTTTCTGTTTCTTCTTTCGGCTGCTCCCTTCCTCACAGGTTACTTTTTGTTTTTACTCCGGACGTCCTTCCTGACGACACCACAGACACCGAGCTACCACAGCCCTCTGTGTGGAGCAGGGAGCTGCCATAGGGGGCCGGGGGCAGCAGATGGTGGGGGTTGAGGGCCTTGCTCAAGGGCCCAGAGTGGGGAAAATGAGGGTGAAGACAGGTGTGTTCCACCTTTCTCCACCCACATTTTGATGTTGTTGTTCCAGGGAGTCGAACCGACAACCTTCAGCTCACGTGCCCACCTTCGCTAACCTCTACGCCATCACTCCCCCACACTTTCATTCGTTTATGAATTGTTATTTTCAAAAATCTTTTTCAATACACTTTGTATTTGTCAATGCTAACTTTAGCTTTTAGCTGCATTTTTTGCTAATTTTTGCTTTTAGTCACAGGTTTGTTAATTTTAGCATTCAGATATGGTTTTGTTAATATCAGCTTTTTACAACAGTTTCACTCATTTTTGCTATTAATTTTAACAATTCTTTACATTTAGCTACGCCTTTGACAATTTCTAAGTTTATATTTTAGTTATGAATTCATGTTTTGGCTCATAATTACTGTACCATACCATACCATACCATTTTATTTATAAAGCACTTTAAACAGGAACAAGTCCACACCAAAGTGCTGGACAAACAAACACGCAACAGGCAACACAGACAATGAAGTACAACACGAAAAACATAAAAACATTGCAGATCATAAATCAAACGATCCAATACAAATCAGCTGGCATTGAAAGCGATGGAGTAGTAGTGAGTTTTTAACCGGGATTTGAAAACCGAGAGGGAGGGGGCCTGTTTGATGAGCAGCGGTAACTCGTTCCAGAGTCTTGGGCCTGCTACAGAGAACGCCCTGTCACCCCTGCGCTTAAGGCGAGTTTCTGGAACTATTAAGAGTACCTGGTCCTCTGACCTCAAAGCACGTGGAGGAACATATGGGTGTATCAGATGTTTGGTGAAAGGTTGGTGACTGTTCGTTTCCATGAACGAGACTTCCAGTGGAACTTTGTGGTAGCTGCTAGCTCAGTCCCTATTTTAGGGGCTGATTTTCTTTGTGCTCACGGGCTCCTGGTTGATATGGCTAACAGGCGTTTAATAGACGCTGTGTCGTTCTCGTCACTGCCTTGTGAGACGCGAGGAGCTGGGCCTTTAATGCATGCTAACTTTTTAGCTTCGGGTAATGTGTTTCAGCGTTTATTGTCTGAGTTTCCCTCGCTGACTGTTCCTAACTTTGCCAACACAAACACAAAGCATGGGGTTGAACATTATATTCCCACAACAGGCCCCCCGGTGTTCGCACGTGCACGCCGCCTCGATGCTACTAAGCTAGCAATAGCACAGGAAGAGTTTGCTAACATGGAGCGTTTAGGCATCGTGCAGCGCTCAAACAGTCCGTGGGCCTCCCCCCTCCACATGGTGCCCAAGGCAGACGGCAAATGGCGACCATGTGGGGATTTCCGCCGCCTTAATAACATCACAGAGAACGATCGTTATCCCATCCCCCACATCCAGGATTTTTCAGTGCACCTGGCTGGGACCTCCATTTTTTCTAAAGTAGATTTAGTACGGGGGTACCACCAGGTTCCTGTGCATGTGGAGGATGTCCCTAAGACCGCTGTTATCACGCCTTTCGGCCTGTTTGAGTTTTTGCGCATGCCTTTTGGTCTTAAAGGTGCAGCACAAACATTTCAGCGGTTGATGGATTCAGTCCTAAGGGGTCTGTCCTTCGTATTTGTGTATCTGGACGACATCCTGGTGGCTAGCAGCTCGGCTGAGCAGCACTTGTCCCACCTCCGTGAGGTTTTTCAGCGCCTAGCAGCACATGGCCTGATTGTAAATACAGCAAAATGCCAGTTTGGGCTGCCAGTCATTGATTTTTTGGGCCACCGCATTTCTGCCAGTGGTGCTGTCCCGTTACCAAACAAAGTGCAGGCGGTGTCAGATTTTCCACAACCCCAGTCTGTTAAAGCGCTACAAGAATTTTTGGGAATGGTTAATTTCTATAACCGTTTCCTCCCCAGGGCAGCACAACTGCTGCGCCCGCTCTATGGAGCGCTGAAAAAGAAAAAGCCCAACGACAGTGTTGACTGGACACCAGAACGCCTACAGGCATTTGGTGATGCTAAAGCTGCACTGGCCACTGCTGCCCTTTTGGCCCATCCATCCCCAGCGGCACAAATAGCTTTGACAACAGACGCATCTGATGTTGCGGTGGGGGCTGTGTTAGAACAGCAGGTTTCCGGGGTTTGGCAGCCGCTTGCATTTTTCAGC